>BBSZ01014124.1:23796-51435 GCA_000981365.1 Subanguina moxae
CGTCGTAGTAGCCAAAAAAGTACTAAGAAAGAATTATTAACTATGAATTTAATAAGCTCACCACTCATTAGGCTGGCCAGCCAATTGTGACCTAAAGCTAAGTCATCTTAAATATTTGTTTAATTTTGATTGATATTTGTTTAATTTTGATTGAGATTTTGTTGGCCATTCGGCTTTTTAAACTTCTGTAATTTTTAGTGCCTCAATGGAGGTGTCTTGCAAAAGGCATTGTTGGATAGGAAACAATGCAAGGCGCTGTGGAGGTGTTCAATCAAGGGTCGTGTTACGCTGGCTCACTATGTCTCACTGTGTCGGCTGAAGCGACTACAGTTACTTTGCTGCAAATGCTCTGTTTTAATATCAGATTTGGGTGCTTTCTTGGATAATGAGAAGTGCTCTTGGGCTGCGCTACAGGTAAATACGTCTCTTTTGGTTTCCGGTTCATGTTAATAAACGTGCCGTATTATTAGGGAAGATTACTGAATTTATGAAGGTTATTAACCTGGAAAATGTGAAGATACGACTTTCCAAGGAATGCGAATATGACGAGTAATATCTTGGCTGTTTGACCTGGATTTATAGTAGATATCAAGTTCAATGACTAAATATTTAGATTTAGCGTGATGACTATACCTATTTTATGCATAATATGGCTTTGAAAGGAATACATATACCTTGACTTTAAATTTTAGAGTAAGCATATCCTTTTGAGAGCCATTACAACCCTGGAATAGGTGTACCCACTACGTTAAGTCTAAATATTTAGTCGTCAAATTTGACACTTACTGCGGCTCCCGAATCCATTTTCCAACTTCTTTCATTTAGGGACTTTACACTGAACATGTACAAGATTATCAGCAAATTGACAAGAGATGCTTCTGCGTTTGTGGATGGAACCAGTATTGGCGGTAAGTACCTTTTCTTGTCAGGTATGAAAGTCAATGTTCCAATGATATTCAGGTCACTTATGTCCCGTCTACTTTGCCTTGGATCTATGCCACTCAGGAGTGGATGTGGTGCTTGTGGGGCCTAACGAGAAAAAATTTTTCGAGATGTCTCAGCAAGTAGGTCGCCTTTATCTATGCTAGATTAGGTATTTTGTTTTGAGGTGTGCGGTGAATTGGGAATGCCTTTGCCTACTGCTTTAATTATGCCTTTAATAGTCGGTATGAATGGCCACAGGATGAGTGCTACAGGTATTTGACATTTTATGGGTCCTGCAGTTAGCCGTATTTCGCGACTGGCTCGTGACACATGCACGTACTGACACACTCTTGTTGCTGTTTTCCTAACACCAATTTATTTGCAGAGCCGGACTACCATTTGGAGCCTTTTGATACTGTAAAACAAGGTTAGTGAGCATATGTGACTTTTTGTATTTGCTGAACTGTGCTTTTAAGTGCGTCAGAAGATAGCTAAGTCATTCTGCGAACCGGGAAATCTAGAAGGCAATGTAGCGCTGCAGCTGACCAAAAAAATCATCTTCGATATTTTACTAAGGCATGGAGAAGGTGGCTTCTGATTATCTAGTGTTCTCACTTCTAAAGGGAATCTAAATTCAGCCCTGGTGATTGAGAGAAGCGAAAAGAACGGAGGAAATCTCTTGGTCAAGGACTATGGTAAACTTAAGTCTATCTTCGTGAATGAGAAATTACATCCAGCGTACCTGAAAGAAATGCTTTCCTGGTTCGTTCTTCTGCGGTTTCTTTGTATTTTGTAAGAATTTTCCTCGTTTCAGATTTGAATAAAATTCTATTTTTATAGAGCTGGAGGCGTTCTTTTTATATATCAAGGATTTATTTTGTTAAAAAGGTTGGATAAAATTTTTAATTTTTTATAAATAAAACGTGAATTTGAGATTGAGTACGATTCAACGAAGGTCTTTTTGGACAGGGCCAAGGAGCATTTATTTACCGGAGATGTCGCTCAATGTTGTGGAAGATTATTTGGTTCATTGAAATTTGCCTTACGTGCTTATGTGGAAAAAGCTTTGAAAATTACACTCTATGCCAACAATTGCTCCTGATACTGGAATTGTGCAAAATACAGGAAATTGTGTGTTGTTATTTCGAAATCTCTTAAAAACAAGGATGAGAAGCTTGCATTTATTGACAGCTAGAGCAGTGCTGAGCAGTGAGTTTATTTAATTATTTATAATTTTTAACATGATTTATAATTTAGGCTTCACGTAATTGGTTCGAATTTAAATGAAATTGATTATGAGGGTGCAGAGCTTGGACTTCAAACTGTTGAGAAGTTTTTGTATAAAATCGCTGAACTGGCTAAAGAAAAGGAAATTGCAATTAGTATTTATACACAGATCTTTGCGTTTGACGAAGTTTTCATCGCGAAAAAAATCTCAAAGGTATCAAATTTTTTTTTAAATTTTTAAACTAGAATAAAACTTTGAAAATTTTTATTAAGGACTAAAATCATTAAACCTATTTTCTGTTAAACAATTCTGTTAAACAATTTTTCTGTTAAACAATTCTGTTAAACAATTTCTGTTAAACAATTTTCGAAATCATTTTTAGATGAAAAACATGCCAGATTTAGTAAAGTAAGGCCTGCTTGGCAGGCATATCACTCAAACAGTCGATTTGACTGTAACAGTGTTTTGTTAGTGAGTTTTGATTGTCAAATTTTAGAATTGCTTTTTGAAAGAAGTGCAACAATGCGGAGTGAAACAGTTTTGCTATCTCTCATTCTCGTCGTTCTCGTACTGATTAGTCTGTTTCTGGTATGTGTTGTCTTCTGTTCTGGCTATGTCATGTATGTTGCTAGTCATCCAATGGTTTGTCTTTTTGTGTTAGAAAATATATCTGCGGAATTGTCTATGTCTATTATTTTGCTGTCTTGTTTCAGAAGCCTCCCAAGAATGAGCCGCTTTCGCCATCGCCTGATGATGTGGTTGTGCAAGGCCAAAGAAAGAACAACAGCGTCTTAGGAACAACAGTATTTTCGAGTCTACATACATCAAGCATTCTTAGTTCAGATCCAAAATAAAATTACTGATTCCATCAAATATTTACATGTTTGTAAAAAAAAACCTTCTGTATGTTCTCGTAGTTCCTTTCATATCGCCAATCGTTGTAATTCTTGTTGATTTTTTGTCTGCACAAGTCACCGGAATCTGACGAAATACGACTTACGAGTCAAATCAGGTGACTCACGGAAATAAGAGGTATTTGCATATGAGTATTTTTGTGCGCAAGCGCCGTTGTGGGGCGTAACTGTCGCGGCGAAAACGTCGCGTGACATTAGTTCGATTCATAGGTCTTAAGTCCCACCCCTCACCTCACTCCAATTGTATTTTTTGATATAAAAACATAAGCATTATGCTTGCAACTTGCAATTCCTACTTCTTTTTCACTTTTTTTCAGTTTTTTTCTTGTATGTGCTTCAGCTGACCGATCAAATGTCCTTAGAAAGTGCAATAAATAATTCAGTTGCGATAACAATAGCATAAAATTCTCTACCCAACATTTTCTTTTTGTAGTGCGTTTCGTGCAACCGCTGGTCTCCCTCTTTTTCGCTTGCATTCTAGTCTTCCGGCCTTTGCATCCTCCTCGTACACGATGAGACTTTCTTTTTCCATGATCATTATTTTCCATGATCATTTTTCCATGATTATTTTTCTGCGAAAAACTGATTTTTTTTGTGCAATCGGCTCCCTTTTTTCCAAATTGGCATGTTTGCAGGCTTGCTTTTTCATTCCTTTCGTGCAGGTGCATTCATACCAATTTGGAAAAAAGGGAGCCGATGGCGCAAAAAAAATCAGTTTTTCGCAAAAAAATAGGGTGTTGTATCATTATGAAACGTACTGTATTGTTTTCAGAATAATTTGTTCCAATGTCGGGGTGTGCCGAATCTACACCTACGATTTAGTGTATGTAACCAGGAATGTAACGGACAATCCGTCCATTACCCGAAATGTCCGGCATTATTCCACGTCCGATGTCCGCTTTGCTGATAGTTGGGCACATTCTAAAGAGGGTTTAGAGAGGGTGAATTACTGTTCTATAGTGTATTTTTATATTTTTTGTAGTCTAGCTTTTGTATAATATTTGCAATATCGCTCAAATGACAGTCGGGCATCTACAAACATTTTTTAGAATACTTTAACCAGTATACCACAAATAAGTCGTGTTTTTTCAAGCAATGGCCATTTCGTGATTGGTGTGAAAAAATTCCGGTTTGATGTCAAATGTCAGATATTTCTGGTATTATTTTACATCCGATGTCCGGTCCGATAAATTAAAAAATGCCCTGTCCGATGTCCGAACTTTTTGAATGTCCGTTACACCCCTGGTATGTACAGTATGCAAAAATTTACACCTACCTACTACGTGAAAAACCTACATCTACACTGCAGGTTTATGTCTACATTGTAGGCGTAACTGTAGGGATATTTCTTGAAAATGCTGACGCAGACAACTTTAAGAATAGGCTCCTGGTTTCGTCCGGCCAATTTCAGCTTTTTTGGCCGAAAAACCGACATTTTTTCGGCTTTCGGTTCAGCTGGATCGGCCGAAAGTTTCAGCTTCGGTTTGGCTTTTCGACTCGTTTGGCCGAAAATGTCGGCCGACAGACAACCCTTGTTAAGAATTTGAAATTCGAATTAAATTCGAATTTGAATGTGAACTTCTTCTGTTTGAAGCAATATTTGTCTTGAAGTAGAAAGTCGATCAGAGTTGTTTCTTTGACTATGTATGGCAATTGCTTTCATTCTGTCCTGTCAGAGTTGGCGAGTAGTTGGTTTGCTTTATAATTTTTTTCTTGATTTATCTTTGAATTATGTCTCAAACCAAGTTTTTTTTTTGTTCGTGTGAATCGAAACGTGACTTCAATCGCTTTTGCACCGTAAAGCGTTTTAAACGTTCCATATTAGTCTCCAAAGAAAGCGCAGTAAACACTTCACACAATTCCCGACAGAAAAGCGCTTCAGTCACACAATTACTTATACAGGGTGAGTCAAAATTAGTGTAACATTTCTTTTTTCTACCTTTTTCAAGTTCTTTTTTTAACTATTTATAGAAATTAAGTTATTTTATTGAAATCTTTATTCAAAATGACTTAAAAAGAAAACAACAGAAAAATAAGAGAAGAACAATAGAAAAAAGAAATGAAAAGATAACGGACACAAAAAGTTTGAAGTTGAAAACATTTTTAATGAAAAGATGTTACACTAATTTTGACTCACCCTGTAGAAGTAAGGCTTCAAAGCCAGTATGCAATCATTTACATGATGCTGCGTAGCTACTCTTGTTTTAACGTTATACGTCAAAGTTCGAAAAATCGAAACGGAAAAGAAGGTTTCAAAAATACATTTTTACCCAGTAATGTGCGGGAAAACGATTCAATATTTGTGTGAGTCATTACTGAAACATAGAAAGTATACTTAATTTTGGGAGAGACATACTGAAAATATGAGAATTCGACGAAAATGGCTCTGCCAAGTTGGCAGTGCCAACCCTATTTCTGAATAAAATTTCATTCCATTCTCGTTTGCTGCGTTTAACTGGACACTGCAGTAGTCGCTGTTATTTTTGGTAACGCTGCTTGCAGTATAAGATTTCCTGTGTTGTAGTTTTTGGTGTGGTAGTTTCCACTGCTAGTGAATTTTTTAAATAATCCTTGTTTACTTATTATAATTTTAGATGAAAAAGTTCGTCGCTTTCAAGCTTTTGTTGCTTTTTGTCTCATCGCTTGGTTTTGTGTCGGTGGCTGCTAAATTGTCGCCGGAAGAGAATTCAGTCAAGCATGATTATGGAACGATCATTGGAATCGATTTGGGGACAACCTATTCTTGCGTTGGTGTTTACAAGAATGGTTGTGCAAATAGTTTTTGCCTTCTCTATAATTCTTTTTGATTTTAGGCAAGGTTGATATTATCTCCAATGAGCAAGGAAATAGGATTACTCCTTCGTATGTTGCTTTCAATCCAGAATCTGGGGAGCGTTTGATTGGGGATGCTGCCAAGAACCAGCTGACGGCCAATCCTGAGAATACTGTGTTTGACACCAAGCGCTTGATTGGACGTGAATTTAATGATGAGAAAGTGCAGCAGGACAAAAAGTTGTGGCCATTCAAGGTGATGCAGCTGTTATATTACTGCATTAACAATAGGTTCTAGATTGTGAACAACAACAACAAGCCGCAAATCCAGGTGAACATCGGCAAGGGCGAAAAGAAGCTCTTCGCTCCTGAAGAAATTTCCGCCATGGTCTTGCAGCGAATGAAGGTTGCTTTAGATTGTCTAGGTGGCATCAAGTCTGATTTTTTTAGGAAACAGCTGAGGCTTATTTGGGACACGAAGTTAAGAATGCCGTTGTGACTGTTCCTGCTTATTTCAATGATGCTCAGCGACAGGCAACCAAGGACGCAGGAACGATCGCTGGTTTAAATGTTGTTCGAATAATTAACGAGCCGACTGCTGCCGCCATTGCTTATGGTTTGGATCAGAAGCTTGGTAACAGTTTATTATAAAAGTTTGACACAGATTTTTTAGCACAAGAGCTCATTAAGCTGCCGTTATACTCCCGCTCAACACGCAGCGCATAAAAATCTTTATTGCGTGTTGCATGTTGTGAGATTTCTGTTGCGTGCAACAAAGGCAAGAAAATTGTTGCGCACAGCACATTTTAAATTGTTGCGTACAGCACATTTTAAATTGTTGCGTACAGCACATTTTAAGTTGTTGAGCGCAGCAGCATGTCATTTTGTTGCGCGTAATATCGAGTGGTGCAACAAAAGTACGGAGTTCACTTCATTCGTTCGTTGTTGCGTAATGTTAATTAAAGCTAAATGATTGAAATATTTGAATAGGTTAGAGTAGCAGTGAATGGGGTGTGTTTATTGAGATTATTGTTGTTGCTGATCTCGATAGTATTTTTGGTAGAAAATGTGCCTTGGGCCTCTTGTTGTTTCTGTTCTCATGCTCATCCAAAATACTTTGTCGCACTGCTTTGATGCGCGCAACAAAAAAAATGTTGCGCGCAACATATCGAAAATCTGTTGCACTACTCTGTTGCGCGCAACACACATTTTTTATTGCGCCAGATTTTGTTGCGCGGGAGTATAACGGCAGCTTTATGAGAGTTGGATGCGAAGGATCATCATAGAAAATTATTTGTTTTAAGCCCCTGTTAAAATTTCAGGTGAACAGAATGTGTTGGTCTTTGATTTGGGTGGTGGAACTTTTGATGTCTCTTTGCTGACCATAGACAGTGGCGTCTTTGAAGTCTTGGCTACGAATGGTGACACTCATTTGGGTGGTGAGGATTTCGATCAGCGTGTCATCGAATATTTCATCAAAGTATTCATTTCTACTCTCCTGCGGTGATTATATATTCTTCGATTAGATTTTCAAGAAGAAGAATGGGAAGGACTTGCGAGTGGACGATCGCGCTATTCAAAAGCTTCGCCGAGAAGTTGAAAAGGCCAAGCGCGTTCTTTCTGTGCAGCAGCAGGTCAAGTTGGAGATAGATTCCTTGATTGATGGTGTCGACTTCTCAGAATCTCTGACGCGCGCTAAGTTTGAAGAGTTAAACATGGAGCTCTTCCAAGCCACACTGAAGCCGGTCAAGAAAGTGCTTGAAGATGCCAAGATTAGCAAGTCACAAATTCATGAAATTGTCTTGGTCGGAGGGTCTACTCGAATTCCCAAGGTTCAACAGCTGTTGAAAGAGTTTTTCAATGGTACACTTCTTTTGTACATTTATATTACGTGTTTCATGTCGTTATAAAGGTAAGGAGCCTACACGTGGAATTAATCCAGATGAGGCCGTCGCATATGGTGCTGCTGTGCAGGTTCGATTGTTGAACTGCCGGAAGTCTCCCGTCATTTTTACTTTTTAGGCAGGTATCATTGGTGGTGATGGGAAGACGGACATGGTGCTGCTAGACGTGAACCCCTTGACCTTGGGAATTGAAACAGTGGGTGGTGTGATGACTAAGCTCATCGGAAGAAACACAGTCATTCCGACGAAAAAGTCGCAGATATTTTCGACTGCCGTGGACAATCAGCCAACCGTTACGATTCAGGCAAGATTTTCTCTTTCGATGAATATTAATATATATTCTTATGTTTAGGTCTTAGAAGGAGAACGTCCAATGACGAAAAACAATCATTTGTTGGGAAAGTTTGATCTTCATGGAATTCCGGTTAGCAGTTTCGTTACCTTTCTTGTTTTATTTTTCCCTTCAGCCGGCTCGTCGTGGTGTTCCTCAAATAGAAGTTAGCTTTGAAATAGACGTAAACGGAATTTTGAACGTTGCGGCTGAAGATAAGGGCACGGGCAACAAGAACAAGATTACGATTACGAATGATCACAATCGTCTGTCGAAGAAGGACATCGACCGCATGGTGATCCATATGACGGATAAAAGTTGTCTTTAATTAAATCATTTTAGATCGATGATGCTGAAAAATTCGCCGACGATGACAAAAAGGTCAAAGAAATGGTGGAGGCTAGAAACGAGTTGGAGTCTTACGTTTTTTCTCTAAAGAGCGAGGTAATTTTTTCGTTCGGTTGTTTTTGATTACAGTTTATTTTCAGATCGTGAATGTCGATGCCTTGGGTGGAAGGCTTTCTGAAGATGACAAGCGTGTCATCGAGGACGGAGCTGAAAAGGTTATTGCATGGCTTGAGTCTAACGCTGATGCTTCCCTCGAGGAATTGAAGAAGCAAAAGACAGAATTGGAGACTGTGGTTGTTCCTATTATTAGTAAACTCTATCAGGCTGAAAAAGGAAGCTCGCAAGATTCCACCGAAAATTATTATAACGAGGACTCGAATGAAGACAAAGACGAGCTTTAGATTGTTTATTTCCGATTATATTTGTTTGGTTGAGTGTTAATTTATTCCTCGCTACCTACATATGTGTGTTTCCCGAGTTATTGTTGGAAAGTAAAAGGCGAAAGAGAGTTAAATCTGCCCTGAATTGGCAAAAAGTACCCTGATTAGGTAGGAAAGTTCCCTGATTTTCGAGTTTTGTTTGAAAAGATAAAAAGTGCCCTGATTTATAGAATTGTAATACACCATATATTGCCATCTCTGTGTTAGTTTTCATTGAAATTTTTTTCTATGCCTGTACCTAGAACGCTGCTTCATGTCATTCACAGTTGTATGGCCAATAAAGTTCGCCTTCTGTTCCAAAAAAGTTTTAGCACGCTTGGTTGATCTTATTTTTCTTCTTGATTTTTAGCTTTGGCTTAAAAAATCTGAACGATGATGTTATCGAAATGGGGGTATAATACAATAGTACCCGACTATACTAGTACAGTAATTTTCATTCGAAAGACCTCAATCTTTAATCTTTTGTGGCATCACCGAGACATTTCATAACTTACTGGAAAGAGAATATGCAGAGCCAACGATGGAAACACAGAAGATAACATCGAGAAACAAATGAGAAAAAAATGTTGAGCTCTTGACAGGAAACTAAAATTGATTCGACGGGGTGTTTATGTACAACGGTCACCAAACTCGTTTTTGGCTAACTCACCTAATCTCAACAAACCAAACCATAAAACTAACTTTATTGCTTTCTACGATAGCAAAAAGAGTGCAAAACAAAAAAATTAGAGAATGTGCTGCGAGGAAGTTTAGAGCTTATTCTCAGTCATCCTTTGGCAAATGCATTCTGGACAATCACAGACGCCTCCTTGGACACGACTAAAGACTTTATGATCAGAGACTTAAACAGCACCCACACACAACTCACTTTGCCTCACAATCTAAAATTACCATCCAATCCGGGATTTTCTTGTTCAATTCGATGATAGCATGTTCGATGCAGTCTTAAAAACGACGATTTTCTTGATCGCCTTACGAAAAATCAAACATACAGTTATCATCTTTTGACAGGAGCAACGAAAAGAGCAGCGGATAACGGTTGCACAAAGCAATTACATCTCGCGCATTTATTGAAATATTTGGCGGTACCAAGTTTTCCTAAATACAGAAGTTACTTTAGAACTTTGCGTCTTCCAATCACCACATGTTTCAAAGATTGCATCGTTACCATCCCATTATTAGATCGAAGAAGCCGGTAAAAGTTAGAGCAAAAGTTTTTCCTCAGAAATACGTATCTTGTGAGCACATTAGCAGTCACAAAAAATAGCCCACCGGATATTGAGAGCAATCCACGGTCGTATAAGCTCGCAAAACACGGAAACAAAGTTTGCGTCATAGATAAGCCCAAAGACTAAAACGTGGGACGCTGCTTGCACAGCAAAAGGTAAGAACCCATACCGTTTCAAATTCTGCTAGCTGTTCAGCAGTACATCCCTTGGGATAAAAATCATTCAGTTTCAAAAGACAATCGAACACACACCCTACACCTATTGTTGACGAGAGCCACGATGGAGGAGTGCTGATGAAGTCCAGTGAACGCATTCTAAACACCGTCGAAATAAAAATTCTCTTTTCCACCATGTAAGAAACACCAACATTTCAGCAGCTTGACGATTTTTCTGAGTAAATGTTTTTTCGTAATTTTGAATTTGATTCTCGACGGTATAGAATTGAATACGGTCATTAACTTCAATAATCTCTTTCACTTCTCCCATCTCAGGCAGCTTTAAATTTTCTTCAACAAGGTCATGATGCTGAATTCAGTATTAATGAAAACTACACTGTAAAAACTACTCGAATCCATGTAGACAACATAATATATACCACTATGGAAGTACTTGATTGGGACATAGATAGACTTTCTGGTGGAAAGGGTGATGGCGAAGAAGTTTCGTTCATCAGCACTCCAGCAACTTGATCGGGCTTAGGAAAGATCCTAGCAGTTGAGTCAAATGGTGATTCAACTCCTTCCTAGAAGACAAAACCATAATAAATTCAAAAAACCAATCTTGCCTCCTCCAGATCAAAATCATCAAGACCAAATTCATCATACCAGCGTCCTGAAGGGTCTTTTTGGATCGAAATTGAAAGCTCATTAATACCACTTATATGATCAGACAAACCCTAAAAAAAGTTAAGCCAAGTTGTCAACCACCATTATGCAATTATACGGTATGCAAAGGGGTTTTAAACACCTCTGGCGCATAAACGGACTCTCTTTCCGCAATTAATACCTCTTTTGTTTCAACGCTTCTCAAAGGCTGAGAAATTACGCCCAACGGTTCGGATAATTGGAATGTTTCACCCTTGGATTCAGACTGCAAATAAATGTTTATAGGGATTTACATCGACAAAATGCAAAAAAGTTACCTTGGGATAAATATTTGGCCTCCGTTTAAAGAGACGAAACTTTCGAGCAGATACCAACAGCGGAGGATTGTTCTCTGCTTCAGACTTTACATCGAGCTTCAACAGTTCTCCACTAGCAGTGCTTGAAAGTTTTTGGTCTTCAGAACACGACGGCGGCAGTGGAGTATCAAGTGAAGGTTGCTTAAAAAGCAGCATCAAAATTAGCTGAAAAGGGCGCACTACATGAGCGCACGAGGTTCATATAAAAAGCCGACAACGGTCTACAAGATGGGGGAAGAGATTTTTTGAGTGCGCATCTCCAGCTCAGGTATTCCGCTTTCGAGAATGTAAAAAAAATTACTTTTAGAGAGAGACTTCGAGTCACGACTTCTTTGATAGTAACATCAGGAGCATCCTTCACGTTTTCATGTCCACTTTCTTCTCCTCTCTGCCAATTTGGAAACGCCAATGGAATAGCAAAGCTTGGAGCTTTTAAATCTTCCCTATCGTCATATAGATGAATATTTGAGGCGACTTTTTGGTGGTGCCACGATTCAATGTAAGGAACAACAATGGCTTCATTAGGGTTCAACGGTGCTCTCACAATTTCATATTCTATCTCAGCACCTGCATTTCGTAGGCCATCACTTTTTTCTTCGTTTGATGCCATGTGCTTCTCGATTTGCTAAAAAAAATAGAGCATGAACAAGCAAGAACTCATAGGAAAAGAAAGTAAAGTTAAAAAAGTCAAAAAGGCGTGATAAACCTCGGTTTCTGATGCTCGAATATTGTTATCTATCACTTCGTGCGACGATTCATTGCTTAATTTCTTCGCTTTTGAGCTCTCTTCCTGTTTCACATCATAAATTTGCTGGAAGACCACTATAGACATCAACCCAATATAATTTGGAGGTGATACTTACTACTTCTCCACCAGGGATACGATAAAAACCGGCTCCCTTCTTCCTACGATCAAACACAAAATCTTTAAAAAATTGTGCTTCCACAACGTCGAACAGATTCTCTTCAATGAACGCAAGATCATTCTGAAATACAAAAAAGTACAGGAAAACAAGACCAATCAGAATGTAAGGGTAATGTGGCTACGTATAAAACTGAAAATACACCTCTAAATTTCTCTCGGTCAACTTCTCGTAATCCTCTGCAATCATAGCTGGCGTCAAGAAATCGGAATCGACTAGACGTTCGTTAAATATGCAATCAAGATCACCAACTAACTGTAATAAACGAAACTATGCCGAATACGGCAACCAAAAGGTAATAAATAAACTCACATAATTCTTGCGTCTTCTTTTTGAGATAAATGCCATAAGATTTCTTTCAATTCCACAAAGAGAAATTCTTGAGACTTATCGCTGAAAAAACTACTAATAATGATGAAGTGAACAGAATTAAAAATTTCTTCATACTATGATAAAACCAAGGAAGACGCAACTTGTGTCACACAAGTCGCGTCACGCAACCAAATAACTAATCAAAATGTGCCCAACATTGAAATTTTTTCAACGCCAAAACTCCGCAATACGAAAAATTGGCGCTACTCGGCCATATTCCCCCCAAATTGATATTCCCAAAAGTGTTTAATAACCATTTTTAAGTATCATTTATGCCAAAAAAAAAAGCAAAAAGACTGTTGTAAAGGGATGAAGGGCTGTATAAGAGAGGAGAAGGGAAAAAAATTGGGCCACTTTGTAAAGGGGCTACTCAACCATATTTTATTGGGAAGAAGAGCTGTGTAAGGGAGAGGAAGGGACCACTTTCTAAGGAGGGCCCACTCATGTAAAGAGATCTCTAACTCTCAAGCCCCCTTACGGGGGCGACGGGGACTTGAGATGTGCAAACAAGCATACCTAAGAGAAAAATCACTCAAGAAGAAGCCCTGGATGCATGAAAATAGCATACATCCCAGAACTTTTTTATGCGGCAGAGACCAATTGGCAAAACTATATTCAAGATCTTCTCTTTACCTGAGTGGGCCTTCCTTAGAAAGTGGTCTCTTCCCCTCCCTTATACAGTTCTTCATCTCTTTAAAAATGGTCAAAAAATGTTTCTTTTGTGGTCAATGTATCTAGAAACAGTGGTACCGCTTCTTATTTTGATCAGAAAGTTTTGCGTATGCACATGCAGAAAAGACAATTTTGTAATTGTTTAAAACATTCCTTCTCTGTTTTTCTTTCCCGAGAAGTAATGCAATATCACCCAAGAGGCTTTTTTACTCATGGGAATTTTTTCCGACAGATAAATGAAAAAAAGAGAAGCAAATTTGCATTGCCCAATCGATTTTCACGAGAACATGTTCAATATTTGTTTGAAAAACAACTTCCACGCAATCTATTTTCTCTAATTCTTTTTTGCCTGAATATATTTGGCTATTCCCTTTTTTGTAGTCTAACAATTTCTCAATATAGTAAGAAGATTCTGCTTGAGTTGTTTACGTACTACCATTAGTCTTTGTTCTCTGCTCTTTGCCGTAGCTTCTATATTAGAGGCGCTGCTTTAAAATGCAATGTTTGATCATCTAGCTAGCCAGCAATGTTTTTGATGAAAAGCAAAAGAGGCAAAAAAGCTAGACATGTGATGAAATGGCTTTCACTTCGCAAACAATTCAAGTGTCTATACATATGGATGCACTGTTCTATATTTTTGTTGCTAACAGCTCTTTATTTTACTCCGCCGCATCGGCCCTACACGATAAGTGGCTGCGTTTTTTTTTTGCCTTGGTCCCTGTTGTTTTTAGCCACTTATAAGCATTTCTATTACGCTAAAAAACCTATTTTTTGCATCTTTTCGTCATAGGTCGGTTTTTGTAAAATCGACAGTCATAGTGGGACACGGCTGAGTAAAATCATATTTTGCCTCGGTAGACAACTAAAAAGTAACTAGTATTTTTAGATCCCGGAAACTACACTTGGGCATACAACTAAGCTTTAGGCTTAGGGTAAGCTAGCGTACGTTTGCTGAGACTCAGCGTATACCTTGTTTTACCTAGTTTAACGGTTCACAGCTAACAAATAATTTGAGATTCGGGACGAGTTGGGCGAGGCGAGTCGGACCCGGGAACGAATTAGGTGTCTCCTCTGTATTAGGGGGGGGGGGAGTACAATCCAGTAGAATCCAAAGGTATTTTTTTGGTTTTTTTCACTGGAATAATGCATTGCATCAATTGTGTTTCTGAACAAAAAATGGAAAATACTGGCAAACATTAATTACACGCATATATCTCTCTCCCCCTGCGCCAATAACATGTTGGAGGACACACAGAGTAAGGGAAGTGGTTTGGAAAAGCACATGAGCCTTTTTTATCTCTCGCTTTCTGCCTATTTTAAATTTATCCTGTTTGTTTTTTATGGGGCTTTGATGTCTTCTCTATTTCTCCAGTTCTCTTCCTTTGTATTCCAGCAACGACAACCAGATTTGTACTGATGAATTATAACTGAGTGCATTATTATTTCTCCCTTGGCTACCTGTTGTTTGGCTTGTCTATGTATTAGGCTGTTCTATAAGTCTGGACAGTTTCGAGACTTTCGAAGAGGAGCTTGGCATGTTAATCTTCTTTTGGTTTTTTTTAGAAAAGCAGCTTAATTCCTCATATGGTTTTGAAAGTTTTATATATTTTTGTAATATTTGCTCCCAACATTCAAAATAGCTGGAGTAACAAAAAAAAAGTAAGAAAAAATTGACTTTACTGCGATATACCGTCCTAATAATGTCTCTTTCAAAAGTGTGTGTTTTCTACTGCGATACAGCCCCTCTACAGTGCGTTTCATCATTTTACGTTCACCCCAATTTTTTGTGATTTAATCACAAAATATTACAAGTTTTTGTAAAACAGGTATTACCATGCAAAAGAGCGCGGCTGAAAACATAGAACACAATCAAAAAATCGAATAAGTTTTGGGAATCAAAGAAATTTTTGCAAAGTTCAAAAAATGGGCGTTTCATAATTTTACGTTCAGTTTATTGTCTTGTTGTTTTTGTCTATTTTCTCTAACTTTTTCATATAATTTTTTGCTTAAAGTTAAACATAGCATGCATATCAGAGCTTCTTTATGCGGTAGGGCCTGTAAGAGATACTATGTTCAAGATCTTCTCTTTTCCTACAAAGTGGCTCCTTAATTGTCCCTTCCCCCTATACAGCCCTCAACCCCTTTAAAAGTCTTTTGTTCGTTTTTTGGCATAAATTATACCTCGAAATGGCTATTAGACACTTTTGGAAAACTTGATTTTTCTTAGGGGGGAAGGTGTAACCAAGTAGCGCCAAAATTTGATTCAAACTGGGAAGTTGAGAATGCCCACTTGATTGTTCGACATTTTCGGTATCTGGCCATACCAGTAAAATTTTTTAATCCAAACCAACTTTTCGTATAATCTAATACAACAATTTCTTCTCTTTGTTAGATTGCCAACCATTTTATTCTTGCTTTTGCTTGCGTACTCTTTGTGCACAAGGGAAAATAAACATTGTTGTTTGTTGGGGTGCATTTTTCCTCCCTTCCTCACTACTAACTAAAGCTGTTTGCCCTATGTAATCTGTGCAACTGTTTTAATTGAGAACATATTCTGGTTGTAAGTCGACTTATATTGAGTGGTTACACCTCTTCTTACATCAACAAACAAGTTTTCGTGCTCCTCAAATGCCTGCTGTGTATTTGCGGGAGAAATGGCTGCTGAATTGCCAATAGAACTCACTGTTCTTTAGAGGCTTTTTTGAAATCGATTTTGAGAAAATATGGGGTGAGCCAAGACCATATGTGTTCTCCCTGCTGATGGAGAACATCTTGGTTTGTGATCATTGACAAGCCAGGGTGGGTCGCTGAGATGGTTTTGTTTTTCTCTCTTTTTTGCTGCTCTGTTGGCTGGTGTGTGCCTGACTCAGGCTTGTTTGTCTCTGGGTTTCGGTGATGCAATTCAGGAATTTATATAGCCATCCATTCATTCGTGTGCTTCTCCCCAAATTTGGCCTTGACGGTGCTGAGTTTGGTCTTCAAACATATTGGCGATATATTTAGTGGTAGGACTAAGATGAGATGCGGTGTAAACCTCCGGAGGACAGTATCCCCTCCAGCGGAGGAAAAATTTTTAGGGCCGGAGGCGGAGGACAATTTTTTTCTGAACACAGGCTTGGTGTAAACACATTTTTGAGTGAAATTTAGAGCCAGATATGTGCGCACAGAGTTGCCTGCGAGATGAATTCGAGGGATACTATTGATCAGAGAATGCATCTAGAGGCACTGTTTGCCCTTGTTCAGTAAGGGAAACGGGTGAATGGCATTTCAAATTAGTGGCCACATATTACTCCCTCCTCCTCCCCGCCCTCCGAATTCACCCCTTATTCCCTTCTAAGTTAATATGTTGGCCTCTTTTTACCGAAATTGTTACTTAAAAATGGTTTTTAAGCACTTTTAAAAAATTTCTAAGACTCTCTAAAAAAGTTTTTTAAAATTTTTAAAAAACTTATCTACTAGCTTACAAGTTTCCACTGCTTTTAGCTGACATACCCAAAAAGCAAAAACATAAACCAGAACTACCAATTCAGCTGGCAAAAATATGGAGCAAAAAAAAAGAAACACTGGAATCAGTAAAGAAAAATTATTTTGAATTAATAAAAATAATTCGGCATAAAGTAGGTGGGGCCGCGCGCGTTCAAACGTCGAAATTGCCATGATAAGGAAGTAAAAGGGTTCTTTAAAAATGGTTTTTAACCACTTTTTGAAAATCTTTAATAATTAATTTATCTTTCACTAACTTTGTAATATATCTCATGTAGATGCCCTCAAATTATTGGCTTGGTCCATAAGTCTTGACACCGTGATGTGAAATATTTTATGTTTTTTCGTGTAAAGTCTACTTTCTTGCAGCCTTTTGAACAGAGTTATGGGTGTTTATAAAAACTGCTTTTCAGCAAATATTCCCTTCTCATCTTGAATATGGCACTTACGGTAAGGCTGCATTGTTTCGCTTTTCATTGTTTTTAATAATTTTTAAATTTCAGTGTTCCGATTGCCCCAAGATCCTGTGCGCTATCCTGCTGCCGGTATGTTGACTTTCTTGGTTTTTAACATCTCAAATTTTCGGTTGTTTGGTCTACTTCGGGAACACGTAATTTGTATCTGTTCCACCATGTTTTTTTTTCACGGGAATACCAGGGTTTCTTTATGCAATAGGTCCCAGCAGACAAAACTATTTCCAAATCCGGCCTCTTAGAGGTCTGATAATACCATGGAACTTGACAAAGACCACCCTGTTACATGATTACATGATCTAGTGCTTTAGCATTGTGCCACGCCTAGTCAGAATACACGGTATCAGAATCCTTGAATTTTTTTGCTTTGGAGACATTAGAATTGGCAAAAAAATACGTTTAAAATGGTGGCTAAAAATGGTCAGAGCCAGAGGTGGTCAAATTTTTTGGGGTGGTCTTATATTGAGCGTGGACTGTAAGTCAATTTACTGCTGAAAACATTTTTACACAGAGTTGTAGACTCACCGGTAAGTGTCCATGGGCCCAGTTAATCACTGGTGAGTCACCGGTGAGACACCGAGGTGACTCACCAGTGTACAACCCTGACTTTACACCTCTTAACTTTGGGCTGTACAAAAATTAGTAAATTCGAAACTCTATATACACACATCTCATAAAATTTTGAGTCGTTAAAAAGCAATTAGAAAAAGGCCGAACTCGTAAAGAGGGAATTTAAAATTCCCTAGACTCGAGAAATCCAGTTTGAATGTTTAGATCCTTTAATTTTTCCTGTGTCCCTAAAGCTTTAGGGTAATTGTTTTGTCCAAACATCCACTACGCTTTGAGGGAGGAGGGGGTCCCTATTCGTACACATCTACTACCAGGATTTATCATGTTTTTTTTTCTATCATGTTCACTCTTCCTGGACGAATTGCAAAACTTCTGTCAATCCCAAACACGTTTATTACAATTTGCTGAGAAATTGCATCTAAAACATGCAGGTAACTCTATATTTTATAGCACCCAGCAAGAGAGATTATGAATTGTAATCAATCAAAGAGTAGATCTTACGAGTTCGGCAATTTTCAACAGCTCCAATTCAAAAAATTCCAATTTGGCATTTTGTCAGTTGCTTTTTTTTTCAAATGTTGGAAGTGTCAGTGACACCATTTTCGAGTTTTAAAAACACTTTTACTGCAAATCCAGTCTTAAAATTTAAAAATTAGTTATTTTTTTTCAGCCAGTGGGTGTGTTCTTTGAGACCGGTTGCAGTGTGCATCTGGCCATCAACATTCTACTCACTATTCTCGGATACATCCCTGTAAGTGATTACTAATCACTGATTAGCTACTGAAATTGGGGAAAAGAACAGTTTGCAACATGTTTCAAAAATTAAAAAATCAAAGATACAGTCGGTAATTCTGACTTTGTGTCTTGCTATAGTCTTGTAGCTCTGGTCTTGGGTAATCTTCTTTTTTGTTCTGATGTTGAACTTTGGTTAAAAATTCTGGCTCTTTTCTTTGTCTTTGCTGTCGTCTTCTATCTCTTCTCTCTAGTCGTAAACATCAAGAAGAAAACCTGTTTGGCACAAGCGATGAGATTCACGATTTTTTTGTCTAACGATGAGACTCTCATCATGAGAGTCCTCCTAACAAGTGAATAAAATCCAGCAAAAAAATAAGTAGCTAATACTTTTTGGCACTATCTTTGCAAAATGATTCATTGAGTTCATCCCAGATGCTTGCTTACCTTCATTTTTTTGAGCTTAGCTGCATATTCCTCATTAGTCCTTACACGCGTAAAAAGAGCTTTTGTGCTGCCACTAGGGATTTTGATTAATTTGTCACATGCTCCACATAGAGCGTGGGAAGGAGGGATGTAATGGAATTCCACTTCCATTTCTTCCGCACTTTTTTTTCACTTCTACTACCATTTTCAAAATGTTACTTCTGTTGCACCCCTGTTGGTAAGTCTGTGCGTGCATCTCTTTTTTTTTATGAGCGTATTTGTTTGGGGGGGGGGCGTATAATACAGTAGAGGGTTTTATAACCGAATAGCGCCAGAATTTAATTCACATTTGGCCAATCACTGGTTAAAGCCAGTTTTTGGAAGGGTTGCTTGCAGTAAAGTGCAGCTTCCTTGTGCTCCTTGCAATCGTACAATCAACAAAAATTAAAATGTATTCATATTCAGGGAATCATCCACGCCCTCTACATCATCTGTCAGTACTAGCCTGCACATTGAATTTTTATTTATTGGCTGCTGGATCAACAACAAAAGAGATCTTCTCCAACTGTCTAATGCTGTCCATGGCTATCTATGTGTAATTTTGTACTTTTTTATGGCTCGTAAGCATGAGTAAATGTGTAAACAACCGGTCTTATGCAAGTATTTCTCTCTTGTTTGCTTTATCTTTTATGAACAACACGTAAAAAAGATTGTGCATGTTTTACAAGTGACTCATTCACATTAACTTGGCAAATTAAGTTTTCCACAAAAAACATCTCACAGAATTTCTTTGGTAGTAATCAAAGCTAGATTGTTATCCTGGATTGAGAAGTTATTTGGGTGAATTTACAAGGTTCATCAGTGGCATAGATGCAGAACACGGCGTTCGCCTAAATGTCCTAATAATATTATCTTTTGTAATTTTTATATACAGTCGACTCTCGATATAAGAGCACCCATTGGGACCGACAGTTTGTGCTCTTATAGCGAGAGTGCTCTTATAGCGAAGGTAAACTTTGTCTGTTTTTGTCTGTTTGTCGGCCAACCAAATTTTTTTTTAGTGCTCTTATACCGAGAGTGCTCTTATAGCGAAGTGCTCTTATATCGAGAGTCGACTGTATAATTCTTTTACAATATATATTAGGTCAATAAATAAGTTTTTGCAATTTTGTTTGATTGCTTGTCTCACCACGGTTGCCTGAGCACATTATAAAGGATAATATAGCATTTGAAAGCGCTCGACCTCATCTATCACATTGTTGTCGTAGTTTTTTTATTTTCACTCATTTTACCCCATTTTTTGGACTTTGAAATGGAGAACTCCGTTGACCAAAAACAGCACTTTCGATAACTGCTTTTTAACGCCTTTAATAAGGGTCAAAAAGCCGCCGGGAGGGTTGGGAGAGGTATCTATGCCAGAAAGAACAGCTAAGTACTGAAAACACGCTAACTAGACTAGTCAAAGCTTATAGCAGAGTTAAAGCACCAGGCGGTCTCACCAGATGGATAAAAACCATAACCTGGGTCAACTTTTCTGTTCGTTATCTATCATTGATAAAAGCCGGTGTGCGACATACACTTTCTAATAATTACAAGTTGAATTGTAAAAAAAAATCAAAATCTTTGGATACTTGTCGCAAAATAGAGGAACAACTTACAAAAATCAGCATGCCAGCAATAATGAAGAAAATGACGTGCCATTGACCAGCGTTGGAGTCATCGTGCACAAACACAGCCACCAAGGCTGGTGCCACAAAGAACACACAGCACTTGATGAATTGGGTCAATGCGATCACAAATTCTGCATACTGTCTGCAAAACACAACTTGAGGAGGGTCGGCGTCACTATTTCGTCGTACAAAAATTTCGTTTATACATATGCAGAGTTCAATTTTATACTTGGAGCAAGGTACTCTGTGAAGGTCAGAAGAGGCATATATGTACAAAAGAAAAAGCTGTAGTCAATTGTAAAAAAAAGCCTCACTATAAACTATCGACGAAACAATTGTCTACGAAATTTTTGTTCGACGAAATTTTGCCCGAGTCCCCTTGAGGATGAACTAACGGTTGAACAATAAGTTCGTGACGGATTTTCAGAGCCTTAACTTTTATCAATTTTAGGATCATATGTTCGAAAACTTTTTACCATGTGAAAGCCGTCGTTCTCCTTTTTCGAATGGTATATCAACAATTTTTATTTCACTCAACAAAATGACCACCATTGGCATCAATACATTTGCGGAGTCTTTTTGGAAAGCTATCGATGGCTTTCTGAATCATCTTCTGTGGAACTGCATTTCATTCTTTCACCAGAGAAGCTTTCAGCGAAGCAATTTACTTGTGGGTTTTTTTGAAATAAAGTCGAGGAAAATTTCGTTGTATGTAGCACGCTTTCGACTGTAGGCAGAGCAACACGAAATAGTCCATTACAGCCAGATCGGCTGGGTTATGAAAAGGATGTTGCAATGTTGATTGGCAGCAGAGTGGCGCACCAACTCCTTAAAGCGAGTCGAGCGCTTCTCTTCGGCATTGTCTTTGAGCAGAGGGCCTTCAGAAATTTTCCTCGACTTTATTTCAAAAAGATCAAGAAATGTTTACGACAGAAGACTAAGTAATCCCAAGCTCAGTAGCTAACTTTCTGGTGGAGTCAGATTTAGAGTGGATGTGGCCTTCTTCATAGTCTCTGCAGTAATAAATCCTGTTGGTAATCAGCTAAATGTTTTCATCTGTTGAAGCAGTCACCGGGGGGCCCGCTTCTTGGAAAAACCCGTCACGAAGTTATTGTTCACTCGTTGGTTGAAGACACAAATCGGGGTGGAAACTGGAAATTGAAATTACCTGGAAACAAGCGCCCCACACTTGTAGAAACCACCACAGTTAAAGCCAAGAGCTGCGTGAACACCTCCGAACAGCAGAACTAAACAGACTTTTACGTACTGCCCCTAGTCTTTGGTACAACTTTGTCCTAATTTTTAATAAGAAACTTTATTTTATAAAAAGTGTTCCCAAAAAGCCGCTCTTCAGGAGCGATGCTATAGTAAGATCTGACTGAAAAAGGATCGCCACACCGGGGAATTCAAAAAAAGAAGTAGGAAATCAAATTTTTTAGAGTTTTGAAATTGTCCACATTGTCCGTCGCTGCTGAGGGTCTCTCCATCAAAAGATTTTGGTACTAGTGCATTATAAGCAGTTGTAAGATTCTCCGGAGAAATATTTTATGAATATTTGCCCGAGATTTCTCCGGAAATACCGAATCCGGGTATCCGATTGCCGAAAGAATTACCGATTACCGAAGAAATACTCGAGTATGCTTATTCGATCAAATACACCAAACACATCAATACAACATCCATATTGACCGAAAATAAGTACATTCACTCAAACAATCGAAGGATGGATTCTTCTTTGCGAGGTGATCGATTTGCCGTCTGGTCTCCGCTCCAATCTTCTTGCATTGCTGAAACAGGAAGTTTATAGATGGGTCAACGTCTAAGATTTATAAAAAGGCTTCAAGTGTATTTCCATTCGTGCAACATCAGTCGTACAATAGAATTTGCTGTCCGACAACCACCTGATTTTCATTAGAATTCATCTCTACTTCGCGAGTGACATAGTTCCCGCTCCAATGACAGGGTATAATCATGGCACGAAGAAAAAACGGCCGCGACGAAATCATGGGATGGACTGTCCTACACCGTATTTTTTCTAATAAGGCTCCACCCCTTGATTCGAAATCGTGTTCTTGGCATTCTGTTTTCTACACATTTTTTTGTAGATTACTCTCAGGCAATTAAATTTTAGCTAAGATAATAAGCTAAAATTTGGTTGGTAAGCTGCCTAAGAGTCATCTACAAAAACAAGATTTTTAATCAAGGGGTGGGACCTTATTAGAGAAAATACGGTAGCAATGTTCCTCTTTTAAGAGTTCATCTAAAAATGATATCTGCATTACCAGTAATAATTGGAAGATTAGCAGGCGCAAAGCACAAGTAGATGTAAATGGCTGCTGGAGTGAGCACTGCCACCGAGTTGAATATCCACATCTTGTATCTCTCCGGCATACAACTGGCAAACCAAGCTATATTCAAGGCTATACAAACCAAACCACTCACTGGTAAGTGTCACTAACATAGCCACAAATGATTTTCACGGGTATATGACTCAGTGCCCCTAAAGCTCCCAGAATACCCGTCTCAGTAGTGCTGTATTTGAGCACCTTTTTGATGTAGGTGGGCGCATAAATGAAGAGGAAAAAGCCGGAGAAAAGGTCAGCAAACGCATTCAGCCAAACTGCCCAGACTACCTTGTCTTTGGCTACTTCCTAGACTTATTTGTTGTTTGCGAAAAATGAGATGTTACTTACCAAATAAGGCACAAATTTTTCATTCGTTTTGTGAGCCTTGAATATGTCTATTAATGGTTATAATTTCATAGCTGTTTTCATGGCTCATATAGGCGTATGACATCATACCAATGGAAAGATCTCTTTTTCATCTTTCCAATCAATGGTTAACTGTTTATTATTTGCGATGAAAGAAGATCGTGTGCACACGACTCTACTGTATAATACAGCCTTCCAAAAAAATAACCTCCCTTTCCCAAAAAATGTAACTGCCACAAAATACGTGTACTATTCATCCCTGGTGTATATTAGTACCCTAAAAATGATAAAGCGATTTTGGTCTGGTCCTTTGCGATTGAGGCAGTTTTTTATGCAACCCATTTGTGCGATTTTTTCGCTCTTTTACCATGTCTTTCTCACTGGACTATGGCAAAAAAAACCGGAAATGCATTTACTTCTTCACAATCTTGCTCGGATTCATCTCACAGGTAAGTCTGTGCGCGCATTTCTAACTCTTTATAAGCCCGGGGCTTGGAGTTGAGATGCGCACACAAACGTACCTGAGACATAAATCACTCGAGAAGAAGCTATGGATGCATGAAAATAGCCTGCCATTCAGAGCTTTAGGTAGAGCTTAGTTGGCAAAACTGTGTTCAAGATCTTTTCTTTTTTGGGCCCTACTTAGAAAGTGGCGCCTTACTTGTCCATTCCCCCTCCCTATATAGCCCTTCATCTCTTTAAAATGATGAGAAAATGCTTCTTATATTATCAATGTACCTAGAAAACCCAAGTACTTGGGGGAGGGTATAATACAGCAGTACCGTGCGCACTACAGCATGTGAACACGGGTTTTGGGACTTTAGAAGTGATAGATAATCCACAGTTTGGCACAGCTCTTTATTTAACCATTATTCATCATTGCTTGATCGATTTGTTTATGACTGACGATGAGGACGCCTAATTACACCAAGACTCGCTATATTATGCTCAGCCACCTTGACGGTATATAAACGGTATACATAACAAAAGCAAAAAGTGTTAAAAACGCGCAAAAAAGCAGTATCCAAAGGCAAAAAAACAACCTCAGTTTTGCCTTTGTGAATGGTCATAATCTCTGTGGAAGTGACAAAACAATTGTCCACTGGATCATCTTAAAACAAAAAAATGTACGCAGTCAACCCTCGTTAATCCAGCAGCCCAAGGAGAAGCGGTTTTATCGAGAGATGGACCTCGATAACTCGGCACTCGGAGCCTGGTCGCTTGGACTGCCGGCTTATCCAGAGTTGACTGTGCTTAAAGGTACTAAAGAAACTAGTTTGCACAAACCTGTGTGGAAAATGATCCAACAAGTGAAGAGCACAAGAGAGAACAGAGCGTGCAAGTAGTGCACCCAGGTCCAGCCCATGAACTCACATATCTGTAGAGTCTATTTTTGGTGAAATAAACAAATAGACCTACGGCTCCAGAAAGTGAGTTGGTCAGAAAGGAGGAAAGAGGGGAAAAGCAGGTGAGCACTCCCAGAAACTTGGCATTTTCCTGCAGACTGGCCCATCTGGTGCACAACACTCCAATCACTGCAAAGTCACAAGCATAGGCTAGACCCTGAACATGATATTTTAGCTCTGACAACAAGCAAGGACTACTCGTCTTGAGAACTACATGTATGTGGGCCGGGAACAAAAAAAGGCTACTGAATTTGATTTTTAGAGATTGTGATCTATATTATTTTTGTTGATTATTATTAGTGTTGTCGTGTTATTGTTATGAAGTTATCTGTTTTATTGCGCGCTTTATTATTCTATAAAAACGATATTACAATGATGTTGTGCCACCCGACGTATACTCTCTTCGTCTCAAAGAGCTGTTTTCATACAACACTGAACAGGTATTACAATTTTTCGGTTTTCATGTATTTTTGTTTTAAAATCTCCATTTAACAGGCTCTGAAGTTCTTCGTTGGGTTATTCGTCATTCATAATGAAGCTTCTTGTGATAAATGTGCCAAGCCAATGTCGGTCGAGAAGCGAAAGGAGCGGATAAATGGATAGCAGGTTTATTAACCATTTTTTTATTTAATGTAGTTCTTATCTTTTGCGGTATTTATTTCAGTGGCGATGTCGTCAGAATCGGAAGCTCTGTTCTCGAAAGATTGGAAGAAAAGCCTCTATTTTTGAGAAGTCCCATCTTCGTCAGGAAACACTATTGATTGTTTTCTACGTATATCCTAGTAGCTCTAATTTGGGGATGGAAGGGGGGTATTTCAGAGGTTATTTTCTCGTAGCGTCAAAACATTTTATACCGCATCATTCCAATACAAAAAGTAAAAAATTAAAAAACAATAATTTAAGTAAATTTCTTGTATTTATTATGACAAAATAGTTGTTTTTTTCAAAAACTTCCAAACTGACCTGGAAGAGCCGGACTAGAATGAACCAAGAAAAATCCAAGTCAGCGGCCACAGGAATGAGTCCAGTCGACACAGCAGAAATCACTCCAGAAATAAAGAAAACGAGGCGCGCACCATACTGGGAACATAGCCAGTAGAAAGGGAAGGTAGCCAACATGCTCGAGATAGAGACTGCCCACTGTAGTACTGTTTTCTCGTATTGTGTGTAGATGTGCACGGGATAGTTCCTCAAGGACACCTAAACAAGACCACAATTCTCGGTAGGTGACAAAATCACCTCAGCCAAAATCACCCCGCAATCAAATTCTTCTCAGGGTGAAACCCACCAGAGAAACGGCAAATCACCCGTGTCACACCTTCTTTACAATGCTCTAATTAGTACACAAAAAAGGGTTTCAGAGCCTGAAAGTAAAAAAAAATCACACCAAGTGAATATCCACTTGGTTCGGTTGCTGCCTAGACCATCCAGCGTAAGTTAGCCGTGAACCGCTAAACCTAGGTGAACAAGGTGTACGCTGAGTCTCAGCTAACCTACGCTAGCCTACTCTAAGCCTAAGGCTTAATTGTATGTAAAAGCATTTTCACTCTACACTTTAGCCCCCTCCCTTCCCAAATAGATAGAAACAGAACGATATTGCCGTTTGTCTGGATGTTTTGTCCCCGAGAAGAATTTGACTGCGAGGTGATTTTGGCATAGGAAATTTTGTCCGTGTCCGCAAAAATCATCAAAAATAAACCTCTGTCACATTCCCAACAATCTGACCCACTTTTCTCGACTCCATGCAAATAATTGTAAAATTAAGAGTGAGCATGTTAGAGAATACTGAAGTCAGGCACATAGTTCCCAAGAATAATATGAAATAGCGGAAATGGTTCTTAAAAATGTTGCTTTCTACATCTTTCTTAAAAGCGGCATGTGGATGGCAGCCATCTTCTGTCATTTCTAAATAAAAAAACTAGTAAAAATCTTTTTATAACTGGCACCGGACCTAGGGGAAGATAGGAAGACAGTAGATACTTTATTTCGGCACATACAATCAATACCTAAAGGAGCACAAGGAACAAAAGAAGCCACCATGGTTCTATTCAAGTTCTTCATCTGCTGCTTCGCTTCGCTCAAGCCATGCTTACCATTGAGCAGTGAGAACGCCGCGTCGCCCAGGCATATCTCGGCTTCCTTGACTAGCTTCCTCGCACGGTGCACTTCCTCGCGACTCCTTCGGTACAGCTGTAGCAACGACGGGTTCGGGTCCACGGTCTTCGGTCCTCCCTGATCTTCCCTCTCGGTCGGCTTGGTACCAGTCACATAGATTTTGGCATCCGTAGCGCATTGTATTGGGGAGCGTGCTTCTGGGCCACCAGCAGGCGGTTCGTCTAACTCACGGCCGGAAGAGGAGCAGCGGTCACGCATCTTCATCTCATCCGCCAGCGAACACGGCGACTTTGAAGACGCCTTCTCGTCTTCATCCCAACACTGCGATCTGCCTTATCAACGAGCGGGTCCACGCCAACACAACGACAGTCTTCAGGTACCCCACCACGATCCCTTCCATAACTTCCAACACAACCCACGGTTCCTTCATGATCAACCATCACTTCGGACACCCGGGTCTTATCCGCTTTCTTCTTCACTTCGGTAAAACAGAAAAAGGAATTAACCTGTTTACCGGGTCCCGCAGCTTCTTCTTCATCCTCAGAGCTCGAGTTAGGCCCGATCCATCCAGACTTCGGTGCCTTCTTCAAGCCATAGCCTTCTTCCACAGCCACTGCGACTTCTTTCTTGCCATCCGGCTCCACCACGCAACTGAAGATCTCCACCAGTTGGTCCACTTGCTCTCGAGACAACCTCCCAAGCTGCTCCATGAACGCATCCTGATGGAACATCAGACGACCTTCCACTATTTCCAAAATTGCCTTCGGTATATCCCTCGAAGACTTTGACATTGAACTCAACAATAATTAACTAACC
>BBSZ01014135.1:0-13697 GCA_000981365.1 Subanguina moxae
AAAATTTAAGGCGGGAGGGAGGACGGGAGGGATTTTAGGCAAAATTTAAGGCGGGAGGGATGAAGGGAGGGATTTTGGGCACTTTTTGGCCACGGGAGGGAGGGATGTGCAGGGGGGAGGGACGCGGGAGGCCAACCCTACTATACAGACAACTTTGAGATGACTCATTTCAAAAAGTCTAACAAAAAAAGCCGAATATAGAAACCGCAAGTTAAAAAGAAAATTTTAAAAATTTATCCAATATTTTCAAATAAGATCGGATATCCGAAAATTTCGGATATCGGATATCGGATCGGATATCCGAAAATTTCGGATATCGGATATCGGATACGGATCGGATATCCGAATCCGATATTTTCGGATATCCGACAACCCTACATATAAACAAAAATATAGTAATGAAAAAAAAAACGAATGAAAAAAAAAGTATTGGTGTGAAATATTGCATGAACTACTAAACCTAAAGGAAGCAAAATGTACGCTGGTTAACTTCTAACCTTTGCTGGCCTACATGAAGCCTAAAGGCTTATTCTCAAAAGTGTGTGTGTGGCTTGCATCGGTGTGAGAGACGAAAAATCAAAAAGGAGCTGTTTAAAAGACATTATAAGAAAAAAAAATTGTAAAAAAAAGAGCTTGGGGGACCAAGGCAAAATTTATAAAATTTAAAAATGCAAAAATTTGCTAAACGTCCATACACCGATTTTTTCATTCTGATATAATAATTATGAGTTAATGAAACTCATATACTCTATCAATGTAGAAATATTTACAGATAAAATATGGTTACCAGCTATTCATTACTATTGCCCCATATTAGATATTTGTAAAAATCTGGCGGAAGTTCCGCCGCGGAACCTCCCCTTACCTAAATTATACCTTCTGTTGTTGGAAATATTAACCAGTTTGCAAGCTCGCAAATTTATGAGTTCGTAGGTTTCCGAGTTAAAGGGGTCGTAACTTCCATATCGGGAAATATGCCATTTTTGAAATTTCTTTTTCTGAATGTATGTATATGTCGTTTTATTGTATGTATTGGAGTTTTATGTTCTGTTTTGTCTATTCCCCACATTTTATTTTTCTTTTTTTGCAGATTTAGAATCAGCAATAAGCGTCGAAAATGTGGACATCGAAAGGGATGAAGAAGCCGAGATGATGGACGATGGCCTGGAGTTCAAGGGAAGAGATGAGCAGTTACAAGAAAATAATGATTTTGATTTTGTTTTAGTTCACAATTCTCAGCTCAACGCCATCTTCGAAGACCAATGCATTCGTTGCGGGAGGGCCAAGTATCAGCGTGCCAAGTCAGCAAAGCGGGTAAGAGGGGTACCGAAGGAATTCAAGAGGAAGATCATCTGAAAGCAAGACGGAACCAACGTGACTGCTAGCTGGACCTGTGCGTGCTACAAGAAGAGAATTGCTTGGAAGGGGCTCCAGGACGCTGAGCTTAGTGGAGAGAGGCAGGAAGTCAGAATATACAGCATCAAATCAAAAACAAGAGGATCTCTCCGTACCAAGGTGCAAAAGACGTGAGGCCCTGATGGAAGCAAAAGCTGGTTGGAAAATCGGTTGAAAAGAAGCACTCGCATGGACCCGGCCAGCCCAACTTGGACAAGGAAGAGACGGAGGAAGCAATTGGAATGAATGAGCTGGAAGCTCGCCTAAGAAGACTGACGATGTTCGAAGAAGAAGAAGAGTCAGAAGAGGAAATTATGAGTATTGATTGATTTTGTCGTTGTTATTGTTAGTTTATTGATTTGCCAATAAAATACCCAGAAATAGCCAACTTTGAGACCTTTTTTTGGAAACCTTTTTCCCGTTAGCAAGGGAATAGTTAAAGCCAAGTTGGGAGAACATTTTTTTGACAGATTAAAAAAAGATATCGTTGAAATTGACATTTTTGACCGTTAAACCAAATGCCCGAAGTTGAAACTTTTGTTGTAAATTCCCGATATGAAAGTCACGCCCCTTTAAGCTGCGGCCACAATGGCGACTGCAGCTTGTGGCTGTGACTTCATAGGGTGGTCACAATCCAAGCCACACACTGCAGCCACACGCTACAATCACAGCTGTAACCGTAGCTTTAAAAAGTTACGAGTTGCTGGTCAGATTTTTCATTTAATGCCCTGAAAGCCATCATTTAAATTTTGGATTTAAAGTGTAAATGCGCAGGATCGGCCCTTGCTAAGAATTGCGATACACCGCAGTACACTTTATATTTGCGTGCATTCCAAAATACACCCTTCCAAATGATCTTTTAGTGTTAAATTTCAATTGAAAATTGCAGGACTTTTGAGGAGAAGCTGTTGGAGTTTTGTGTGGAAGATGTGAGCGAGTGCTCCACAGAAGATTTCGACTTTGAGATCAACAAAAGCATTCATTGCCTGTCGCTCCCATATAAACCTGATTCAGTGTTGGACATGAATAGAATACTGACTCAGGAGCTTGCTTTTCGCCAAGCCGCCGTAGACAACGACGAGGAAATCGTCGTTGATGCTATCCATGAGGCCGCTATAACTAGTCTGGCAAAATTAACTGCTCATTCGATTCAAGTAAATGATTTAAAATTTGTAGATGAATTTCATCGAAAAGATATTCAGGCTCTTCATAAACTGGCCCAATTGATCATCATCGCCAAGGATTTGCCTGAAATCGACTCACTTTTTGCCTTCACTTATCTGTAATTATCATTTTCCATATTTCTAAAAGACGTTGAAATAAAAATTTCCATTTTTCAATAAGTAAATTTAGGTTGTGTCGTCGTTTGTCCTTTTTCGCGTCGCAATATGCCAATATTCTGTCGTTGGTCGAAAGTTCCAGCAAGGTAGACATATTATCAGATTTTATAAAAAGTGTCGCCTTTTTGAGGTTTGTAGAAAATGGCTTAGTCCTTTACTCTTCTTAAATTTTGAAAAAAAGTCCTGATTGCGCGCGGAGTCATTAATTTTTATATCAACATTAGGCCGTATTAAATGAATCGTGGTAGATATACCCACACCAGGGCATACATCCACAGCAAAAAAAACAACCATAGGATCCTGTCCGAGCAATAAACGGTACAATACTAGTATACACCGCCCCTCGGTCGCTCAAAAACTGTATTACGGCGCATTTGAAAATAAACAAAATAAATAAGTCTTTAAAAAAAAACTTTATATAGCTCAAACATTCAGCTACTAGAACAATTAAGGGAAATACTTTTTCCTAGGGCCTAAATACTGTTTTCTAGGGTCTAAATCAAAATTCTCACTAAAATACCATTTCCTAGGATCTAAATACTGTTTTAAATACTGTAAATATACTGTTTTGCTTAATTATAGGCGAAGGATTGTACTTGAGGTCTGAAAACACCCCAAAACACAGCTTGCCTTGAGAAACCAAGGCAAAACTAAAATTGTGGGAGGGTAGTCCCTACTATCGCCGGAAGGTTTATTTTGACTGTTAAGTGTTCTCGAATAATAAGAAATAGATTTTGTTTTGTGTTGGTATGTATAACGAATCATTAGAACCATAAATAGCATGGAAAACATGTGTGAACAACCATGTTTCAATTTAGATCCTAGGAAAAAGTACCACCCAATAATTAAACCAATTTTCGTAAAGTTAAAAATTAAAAAACTAGAAACCATCCTAAGCTAACAACTGCCATTTTTACGTGTAAAAATAGAAAATTTTGTCTTTTTCGTCTATTTTTCGCATAAGACACCCTAAATTTGCATTTTTTGTATGTGTCTTGGTACCAAAACGTAGAAAATTTACTTCTCTATCAGGTCTAAAGTTTGCTTTAGCAATTAATTTCTAAAAAAGTTCCAGCAATGTCAATCAAATCAAAGAAAAATTTCAAAAATTTTCATAAACATCCCGTATGATCTTCAGTTTTTTTATGATCAAATGATAGCTTATTTGAAACCCCCCACTGCGATTAATTTTTTTGGTCACGAGCTTACAAAGACGAAAGGAAAATCATAAAATTAGAAGCGATAGACAAAATAAACTCAAAACAACAATTTTTGAACTTTTTTGGCGTTGGCGCCAATTTCTGCTAATAAATCACAATTCACATTTTTAGGGGACGTGGACCCTCCTTGGAAAGAAATTAATTAATTGTCCCTTTCCCTCCCTTATACCTATATTTATAGCCCTTTTCCCCAATGAAATTTGGTTGGATGGTCCTTGCAAAAAGTGGCCCATTTTTATTCCCTTCCCCTCCCAATACAGCCTACTGTAATAGGAATGACTGGGTGAGTGCACTAGGAGGTAGCCCGATAAACTTCTACTATACTGTATAAGGTTGCATCACAATCACGCTCATTTAAAACCAAAATAACTTGAGTACAAAACGATAAGTACGAGCCTTTAAGCAAAAATTGTTAGGAACTTTTATGGGTTGCAGAAAATATTTTTTAGGTTGACGAGGTTGTGACTAACATTTTCTTTGAGTGCTCCAACGCGTGCCACTACGTCTGTTTTTATTTATTTTTATCTTATTTATTAAACTTATTTGCACTTTAGGTGAAGAAAGCACTGGAATTGTTGAGACCATTTTTCAAGAAGCAAATCTAAAATAACATTCTTGCTCTTCGTTGTTATCATAGACGTTTATATATATTTTTTGGATTAAAGAGCGTAGAAATAGACAATTTTTTTCATTCTTAGTCATGTAAGATTTTAAAAGTAGGGTGCGAAAATGGGCTGCACACCATAATTTACGCGAAAATTTGTTACGAGATACATTTGTTACGCGGTCACTTTGTTACACCACAAAAATTTAAGCGCTAATTTTTTACTCGAACATAATTTACGCTCCAAATTGTTAAGTGGTCTCTTTGTTACCAAATTTTTTGCTGCGTGACTCTTTTGTTAAGAAGTCTTTTGCTACGAGACTCTCTTTTCAAGGAATCTTTGTCTAAGCAGATAAAATTTTAATGATTAGAGTCTCGCTTAAGTATCGTTAAAGACACTAAATTGAAAATTTTTAATGAACAACATGAGCAATAGACTCTGTCTAATGCGACTATATACACATATTCAAGTCGGTTCTGATAGAAAGTTTTGAAATATTAATCTAGGTGCTTTTAACTTTAGCTGATAGAAGATTTACTTATAGTCAGCCTTCGATATAGTGACTATCACAAAACCAGCTCTCAGGGGGCCAGTATGTGAAGGAGGTCACTGGGCTAATACATAGGTTTGACTGTACCACACTGTACACAATTGATATTGACTTTGCCATAATTTCTCAATAATACCTTTTTCAAAAATGAGCTTTGTTTAAGCACAAACAAAAGCGCACAAAAGACAGGTTGCGATAGTCCTCTTCATCACTGAAAAGCCAATTTTCGTCAAAATTCGTCATCTGAACAATAGAACTATAAAACGTGAAATAATTATTTCTGACAGAATAAATTCAAGTAACATCATGTTCTCAATTAGTTGAAGTCATCAATAGAGCTCTTATTAAAATGACTCTTAGCAAAAATATTGCGTAATAAAAGAAAAATTAGCAAAAAGACCCCGTAAAAAAAAATATAGTAAAAAATTAGTGCGTAATTTTTTTTTGGCGTAAAAAACGATACCGCGTAACAAATGTACCTCGTAACAAATTTTCGCGTAAATTATGGTGTACAGCCGCGAAAATGCCTAACGAGAATATGGAGCAGTCGTTTGAATGTTTAATGTATAACAAATATAATATATAACACGATTACCGTATTTTCTCTAATAAGGCCCTACCCCCTTTGATTTAAAATCGTGTTATGGCATTCTATTTTTGACTCAACTTTCTCAGATGGCTCTCAGGCGATTTACCAACCAAATTTTAGCTTATTTTCTCAGCTTTAATTTGGTTGGTAAATAGCCTTAGAGTCATCTGAGAAAGTTGAGTGAAAAACAGAATGCCAAGAACACAACTTTAAATCAAGAGAAGTGGGACCTTATTAGAGGAAATACGGTAAGGATACTTTCGTTAAACATGTTCGCACCCTACTTTTTAAAAATATATACACAAATGTCAAATGCTTCAAATATTAGAAAAATTAATGATGCTATGTTTTTGCGTTTTTATAAGCTAGTGCTTGCAATAGTCTTTTGTTCAGTAATTGTACGCATATTTAATAGTTTTGAGAGGGCTTCTGGTTTTTGAAACAGCTATTTGCCCCAAAAAAATTAGGCAGACCAGCAATTCGTAACTATTTAAAACTTCAAATGTTTTGAAAATTACGAAAACCAATGAAGCCCATCAACTACTTGTTTACATAAGTTCGTAGTTTACGCGACTTTATGAGGCCTATCTTCGAGTCAAAAGGTTACAAGTTGATGGTCGGCCGAAAAAGTAAAAAATTTGAATAAAACACGATTGTGAACACTTTTATGTCACTTTTGTAAATGAAATTGTAAGCTTACTCATTCTCGATATCACCTCAAAGCAGCATGGTTTTCCAGCAAAAGTACATTTGGTTCTGATAAAATTTATTCTAATAAATAGATAGCACTAGAAACAATGAATTGGTTTCGAAGTGCAAAGTCGGCCTATGACAACACAGCCCAGATTATAAACAATGTGCAGCAGTTCAGCAGCACTATATCTTCAGCTACAACAATGTTTTCATCTGGCTCTTCAGAAGGAAAAAGTGGAAATGAGCAGGTTATAGATAAATTATTTCATTTTTCGACTTTGTGTTAGAATAAGTTTTTTCTTCTACCTCGATCTCCTCGATTATCTTTTAATAAAATTGTTAGGGCTATATCTTTATAGAGCCTAAAATTTTTTGCCCAAGTTTGACGAGGCTTTGACAATTTGAACGAAAAATGGATAAGAATTAAGAAGATTTATTTTCAATAAAGAATTGTAATTTTTTGAGAGAAGACTTTTAAATAGGGTTGTCGAGTACCCGAAATTTTCGGATACCCGAACCGAGAACCCTACTTATAAATCAACGATCAATTGATACCGCACCTCCCCCCCCCTCTCCCCAATTTGTTCCATTGGGGAGCATTCATTGGCCAGTTGGTTTTCTCGAGATCTCATGTAACTGCATCAACGATAACTTTTTTAGCCTGAAAAAGTGAACCTCAACCAGTTAGAGCCGTTTGAAAGTGATTTTAAGCCATTTCGCATATTCATTCAAAAGACAAATGCTTCTGCCGAGACATCTCCTCCCACAATATTCCATCTGGTTTTTGTGGAGCATGAGCTAACAGTTTTTAAAACAGCAAATTTGCAATTGATGAGACAAGAACAGGCTCGTCTCAATAAACTGATTCATTTGGCTAGGGCATCAGGTTATTTTCTTCTCTAAACAAAATTTTCTTGCAAAAACTATTATTTTAGTGGAGAACCATTTGCTAGATAAATTCCTTGCCGTTTCTAACAAAAACCAAGACTGGGAAGATATTCACTTAGCTTGTCGCTTAGGTCTGCCTGCATATGTGGACTTGATTTGTGCAGAAAGAGATCCTTTGTCGTAATTATTTATGGAAACCAGATTCGCATGCCGAAAAATTCGATCCACAGCTGGGTCCGACCATTTTTTTTACCTCAATTTTTGACATCTTTTGCCCATTTTGATGTTGATCTCTCTGAAGCCAAAAATCGTAAAGATTCTGAATTTGCCAGTAGTTTTTAGACAACCCAACAATTTTACCTTTAAAAATTCCATCGATTTTACCCTTTGATTTAGTCCGTTAAATCGAGAGATGTACTTTTTAAAAGCGAAATGATTGAGTTGTATAAAAACAACCGGCGAATTCAGAATCCTTACAGTTTTTTGCCTTAAAAAGGCTTTTCAAATTTTCCGAAAAGGTTCATTTTGAGCTTCAAGCAAATTTTTGCGGGAAATTTATAAATTCCATAAATTTGACTAAAAAACGAGTTTCAAGCTACATATGGCTTCTAGTTTTTACAGATCCTCGATCCAGAAATAAATCTCCTCCCGTTTTGTAGAGGGGGATCCAGGGCTACATTTTGGTCTATGACTTGTTATCAATAAATTGAAATTTCAATGTTTTCATTTCAGTTGACCTTGAACGTTTTCCATTACGCACGTGTACAAATCCTCTTCGATAATCGTTTTTTAGTGTAAAATCTTTTAGGTGTATCTTTGTCTGTAAATTATTCGTAGAGCGCTCTTTCGGGACGTCGGATTATCAGTTTCGAACCAATAAAATGCTGAAATCAGTGTGCGAAGTCTGTCGGTAGATGGATTTGAACATGAGACCTCCAAAACAGCAAAATCTAGCACTTTACCACTGCGCCATGCAAAAACCTCTAAAAATTTAAGATGGACCTTTTAGGAAAATTTGAAAAGCCATGCTTTGAGAAATCAACATCAAAATTGGCAAAAGATGTCGAAAATTGATGAAAAAAATGGTCGGGCCCAGCTGCGGATCGAATTCTTCGGCGTACGAATCCGGTCTCTAATTATTTACTTGTGTATTCATCTAATTTTTTGGTCAATTCATAAATTAGAATAGTCAATTGTGCAACCCGTGAAAAAGGTCTATTCCCCATTCAGTTGGCGACTCAAGGAGGTAAACTTTGCTTATTAAAAAAAAATTCAGTTTTTAATTTGGTTTGAATTTAAAGGTTTTATCCAACTAGTTAGTAAACTAATATATCTTGGAGCTGACATCAACAAATGTGATTTGGAGGGAAGGAATTTGCTCCACTATGCTGTTGAAAGTAGCACTCCAACAGCTGTTGAAATTCTAAAGGCATTTTTTTAAATTTTTGTACCACAAACTTTTCAACAGCCTCTATTTTAGCTACTAGCCACCCAGAATCCCAAACAATTTACCTCCGCAATGTTTAAAACCGCTGAAAATGGACTTAACCCGGTTCAGGTGGCATGCCAAGGAAGTATAGAAGCTCTAAAAATCTTCTTTGCCGTCGACAAAAATTGTGCCAGGCACAAAGCTGAGGTTTTGTTCAATCAAGGAAAGCTGGATCCAGACTGCCTCGACTTTCTTTTACTCAACGATGCTGAGCTTATTCTTCTGCAAAAACCTGCACAGATTCTACACAAGCCGTTCAAGAGAGAAATACTCAAAGTAGTAGCTCAAAGAGCACCATTTGCAATAGACTTTAGAGATCCAGCCACACAGCAGACACCGCTACACAGTGCTGCAAATAGAAGTGATTTGAGTGCAGCAGTTCAGTTGCTTGCTCATGGAGCGGAAGTTGACGCGAAAGATGAAGCAGGAAACACTCCTCTTCACTTAGCTGTAAATGCAGGTGCTACAGTACTAGTCAAATTACTATTGTGTTTTGGAGCAGACATAGCCGTCATAAATGAAGCCGGTGTGGGCCTCAACCAGAAAACAACGTGAGTATGATTAAAAGAAAGTAATAACTGGTGGTCCAAAAGTTCGTGGAAAAACTTCAAAAAAATATGTTTGTGGCATTGTGTTTTTGACCTATGTTCTGCTGGTGTCATCTGGGCATTTTACATACCAAAATGTAGCCTAGATTCTAAGCTACATTTTGGTATATAACATGCCCAGAAGACACCAGCAGAACATAGGCCAAAAACACAACGCCACAAACACATTTTTTTGAAGTTTGTCCACGAACTTTTGGACCACCGGTTAGAACTATTTTGTAAACTAACTTCAGAGTGGAAGTAGCCAACCTAATCAAACAAGCAGTGGCGTGGAGTGAACAATCAAAGCTTTTGCAACAATTTGTCACAACACCGCCAACATCTTTGAGAGACTATTCACAACAAGCGGCTTTTGAGTACCAACTGAAGAACAAGAAGAAAGGACTTCCTTCTTTGCGTTTGCTTTCTTTAGACGGAGGTAATTTTTAGATTGACTTGCATACTACAAAGTGGCCCAAAAAGTTGTTTTCAAGATCACAAAAAAAAAATTTCGAAAAACGCAGTTTTGGAGCCATATTGTAGCCTATATGATATATGAGCACAAAGAAGAAAATCCTAAAACTTTAAGGAGGCATTCGTGGACTAGTTTTGATTCAGGTATCATTCACACGTCATTGTTTAACAAATTTAATGAAAAATGATTTGGAAACGTCACAAAATTGCAACTAACACACTAACTCTACACCAAAAGAAAAAAATTAGCAGATCTCCGACTCTGCTGAATACCATATACAGCTACCCTTCCAAAAAATATGCTTGGATTCATCTCATAGGTAAGTCTGTGCACGCATCTCCAACTCTCAAGTCCCTTTTGCCCTCTTACGGGGGCGACAGCGGGCATATGATTTTTTTAGGCAGAGGGTACATGCGATTAAGGGGAGGAGCTATAATACCGTAGTAACATATCCTTCATTTGTTTAGATGAGATATCCAAGTATTCAGACTCAATCAAAAGTGCTCTGATTTTTGCGATAAGATTTGCTTAATTTGAATTAAATTTGAAGTACGCCCAGAGATGGGCACGACGCGATACTTTGCACCGCAATTTTGCACTCAAGCTTTTCAAAATATTGCATAATTTACGTCTAACTTATGATTTTCAAACTTGGCGATTCGAAATTTTTGCATGATTTTCGGTTGGACAGGCCTGCAACCCCTAGCTCAATGACAACAACTTTATCAACCAAACAAAACGCTCAATCATCTTCATTATCATCCAACTCTTCTTGTTTCCTCTTTAAAAACTTCTCAGATTTTTTTGATTCCATTTTCTTTAGCCTGGGTGCTGCTTGCTGGAATTCTTCACTTTCTGGATCAACCTCAAATTCGGGATCTTCAAACAACGATTGGAAGCGACTGTCCGACAACAAGTTAGCACCAGATGCTTTCTTCGGCTAAATATTACATAAAAACACACATTTTTTTGCACTCGTCCAAAAAACGTACTTTTTCTCTCTTTTTTTCTTCAAGCGACAACTCACGTTGAAGTCTGGAGGCCAAACCTCTATTAACTTTAGGTAGTTTAATTGCCTTCTCTTTCTTGATCAAATGCACGTCTCGCTCTTCTTCCATCGTTTCTTGTAGCTAAAAAACACTGACATTGTTTTTCGAAAATGGTGCAAAGAGTCACCGACCTTTCGCTTCTTGTAATTTTCAAAAGCCATAGGTTGCGTCAGAGTCCTCGCTCGCTGATAAAGTCTGACATCCATGAAGTATCCATGCATATAAGCTCTTAGCGCATTTGTTCCAACCAAATGTTTCAGACCGATCTCTTCCAGTTGAGTCTTGGTTATGAATTTATAATCATCATACACTAAATAAAATGTTTATATAGGGAGATTCAAAATTTCCAAAGACTTAAGCAACCTCAACTCTTAACCAAACCATATTTGAAAAAAAAATTTTAGAATTCAATTCAGTTCCTTCTAACAATTTTTAAAATTTTTCTAGCATATCAACCACAAATATTCCATGCTCTCCCTTATTAGTTTTGCAAGCGAAGAGACTCGTACCAGCTTTCTTTTTAAAAAGATCAATTTACGAAATAGCGTGTATCGTAAACAGTCTAAACGCCCTAATTGAAACTTTTTTAATATTTTTTAATTTTTTTAACAGGGTGGGTATCGTTTATTAGAGGAAATACGATACTTAGAAAGAGAACTGTATTCACCTAAAAAAAAATATTTTCGAACTTCAGTACGAAAGAAGGTAGTCTTAAAAGCGCTAGGAATTTTAGAATCACTATGCAGAAGTAAACAAGCGGCAGTTAAAAACAATACCTGCAGGTTGCTCTACTTCTTCCAGTTCTTCTGTGATGGATTCCAAGTGAGAGCACCACTTTGGAGCAGCACCAAGCGAAGGAACAAAATACTGAAAGAGTTTGGTGGTGTCGTTAGCAAAAAATAGTAGACCTGAAAATGAGTGCTAAAAAAGTTGTCATCGGGCATCTAAGTTTACAGACTGACCGGAATTCGGGTAACGAACGAAATCATTCATATCATGACCTGGCTCAATCGCTGCGAAAGGCTTCCCATTTTCTTCATGCCACATTTTCAACACTCTGGAGTCCATGCTTAGAACAAGCTCACCTTCTGGGACAAACTCCAACTTCTTGATAGGCAGCCCCATTTGATGGTCCTTCATCATGTAGGGCTTCGAGGAACGAATATCGTAAAGAAGGACCTTAAAGAAGTTATAGAGGCATGCATTTCAAAACAAATAGCAGTTACCTGACCAGTGCTAAGACCTACTCCCAAATGCAGTGCATCTTTGAATTGGACACACGTCACACCGGGGAGAGCCCTAAATAAAACGATTACAAGGACAGCTAAAAAGCTTCAGAACTACGAATTGTCGGCATCAAACTGCAGTGCTATTCCATTGTTGAGAACGCAATCCAAGGTGGAAAGTCTCTTTTTATCTCGGTAGTCGTAAGCTTCTACACGACCGTCGCATGTCCCACACACAAGGAGTTGATGTGCATCATTGAATTGGCAGCAATTGAGGGAAGAAGCATCAGACTTCAGTGGTTCAAGAAAGCGTCCTTCTTCAAGATTAAGACGGAATATATCGCTACTAAAAACGGATAATTTCCGAAAGCAATCTAAAGTCAAAAAATCCCACTGGCATCCTGCTACGTAAAGTTCGCTGGCTTCCCGACAGAAGGTCATGTCTCTTCCAAAGTGTGGCACACGCAAGCGAAAATACCGTCCATAGGTTGTATGCAGCTCAATATACCGCTCTTCTTCTAACAAGGCGAACTATAACAACAGATTTACAACTGATTTTAGGTACACACAATGATTGAAATTAACTTTAGAGGAGTCTTCGCTCAACACAATCATTTTAACCACATCAGCATCGAGACCGCGTTCAAATTTCATCGATAACTCTGAGACTTCGTAGCACTTAACTGTTGGCTTATAGGTTCCTGAAAAAAGAGCAAATCAGTCTTCCCGTTAGACGACGAAAGTAAAAACCTGTAGCAAAAAAATATTTTCCATCTGGAGAAAAGCAGACTGTATGACTGACACATGGCATCTCGCAATCTTGCATAAGATTTATCCTTCTCCGAATGTCCACATCCTTCTGTTCTAGTTTCCGTCGCTTTTTGTCCGATATCCACTGAAAACACGTCAATGGAAACATGTATGGAAACGGAAAAAAACCTACTTCTGGCACTGATTTTCCAGCGCTAAGATTATAAATCTTTCTATCGTTTGACAGCGACACCTTCATGCTGCTTGCAAATTTCTACAGAGAAAACTATAATTCGGCGGTGTAAAAAATTACTCAACAGCGCCAAAATAATATGAGCAGACAAAAACAAACCCAATAAATTCACACGCGGCTAGTTTTTGACGCAAACCGACTAATTACTTTCAAATGAGCTCAACCGATTTTCCTTCAGTGAATTTCAGCGCAATTTCAAACAACCACCATTTATATGAAAATTTGTAGATACTGATAGAGTTAGAAACGCGCTTAGGGTGTTCATCATCACTTGACCATTTCAATTGTTTGGCTGGCACGAGCACCGGTAATAACTTATTTTTTTAGAGCTCGGCAACTTTTTTACCTAGTTTTTATTGCTTGCAACCAGTGTTGGCAATTTGAATCTCTTATCCAAACTAATTTGGCAGGGAAAATTTCGACCGGATACAATCCGCTCGAAAAAAAAATTTGAATCTGGACCCGTATTCAAAACTGGAATTACCCGGTAAATATTTACCGGGTAATAAAATTATCCAATCCGTATTCAAGTAAAATATTAGCCCGGTAATTTTCATTTACCAGAGTAAATTAATTTTTGAAAAATGT
>BBSZ01014136.1:0-41706 GCA_000981365.1 Subanguina moxae
TTGGGATGAGGGAAGCTAAACGGCTATCCTCCAGTGCAAATGGCCCAAACAATGAGAGATGATTGTTTTCCGCTGTGTGTGTGTGTGCCTGCCTCTAGTGTGAGGAGCAATGCCTGGCTACAGGACTTTAGACGCATGTAATGTCTATTCCAGTTGTTTGCACTGCTAGATTGAGTCTTTTTTTTCTTCTTTTGCATTAAAAGAGCAATAAGGATGGGCCGACTGCAGAGCTGTTTCACGGGCTTTGGACACTAGCAGAGGTTTTGGAGGTGTGGATTGAAGAGGAACACTTCTACACCTAATCACTTCCAAAGTCGGAAACAGAATAGCCCTCTCAATCATTTTGTTTATTGGAGCTGGTATGAGTGTGGAATATAAAAAAGTGAAAGGAATTGCCCCTTCCTAATCTCCCACATGGTGATTCATCAAAATTGTGCAATCTCAAAGTCGGAAACAGCTGTGATTATAGCCGACAAATCGCTTTTTATATTTGTTGTAACGAAAGAGTGGATAGCCAAAACACTGAACCATGCAGGCTACTCATAACGCATATAACACCGTTTGTTGTATGAGATGTTATACGAGACGGCATATAACATCTCCCCCTCTTAGAATTTTTGAATTAATGTATGCATTTCTGTGGACTGGAGAAACCGTTCGCAGGGCTACTAGGAATCCGGAGAGAACATCCCGCTAAGATGGACCTCCCATGTCAAAACCTCTTGAAGAAGTGTATAGATGACATGGCCATGAAATAATTTGATGGACATCTCAATTTCGTATAGTCCTGAAAACGAGGGAGCGGATTCGAACTTGCGACTGCGCCAATTGTTGTAACGAAAAAATGGGTAGCCAAAACAGTGAGCCATGCATGCTACTTTTAGTGTGCATAACACCGTTTGTTATATCAGATGTTATACGACTCGTATAATACGAGACGGCATATAATACTACCGTGTGTTCAAAGTAAGGCCAAATATGCACCCGATCAAAATCCAATAGGGAAGTTATGCATGGACTTACTGGCTGTTCTCCCCTCTCCTACTGTATTGCACACTGTTGTGTGTTGGTGGCAATAAATTGTATGTGGCCATCAATCACCTCTTTCCTCTTCCACCAAATGACTGGAGGGCAGAAAGCAAAAGCAAGGTGGGAGAACAACAAGCAGCAAGCTGCATCTCTCTCCAACCGGATAAAGACACCAACCAGATATTTGGCGTAATCAATAGTCATACTCTTTGCTTAGAGTTTGTGGGGAAATTTTTCGACTCTCTGGATGCTCTTGAGACTGATTTTTGGAGAGGCTAAACCAGGTGCATCTCCTGCCCTAAACCAATCCGCAAAAAAGAAAAGAACAAACAACAAAAGAGCAGATAAAATGTTAGTGTTTTAGCAAAGACTTCTGTTTCTATGCCCTGCCGGTCTAAACAATTGTTTTGACTGCAGGGTCTAATGGTGTGAAGAGGGCAGAGAAACAGATTTCCGTAATCAACAAAGTGTTTTTATGCAGCTAGTTTATTGGACCATCCCTATACTCCCACCCACTTTTTTGTGGAACACCTAAGTTCCAGGAGATTGGCCCTAAAATCGATGGATTCTTTTGAATGGTCCAAAGATGCTCTTAGCTTGGCGGTGGTGTAAAACTACGTATGTGTGGGGAGCGTTGCTCTTCCTTTTCGTAGTCTGATACAATAGCTTGACAAAATTTAACTAATACGCTAAAAACGACAAGAAGGCTAGCTTCCCACCCTTTTCGTCGTAGAAAGCCAGTTTTTGGCAAGTCAAAAGCTTCCATATTTTACCTTGGGTGACCAACGTGGACAAACTTGTAAATGGTTTTTTCTGACCCTAGGGATGCAACTAAGCCTTAGGCTAGGCAGGTGTAGGTTAGCCATTAACCACTAAGCCTAGGTAGGAATAAGGCAATTCTAAACCTATAGAACTAAGCCTTAGGCTAGGCAAGTGTAGATTAGCTGAGCCCGAGCGTATACCCTGTCTAAGGGGTAACAAGGTAAGCCTAAGCCATGAACCACTAAACCTATGCACTACCCCATAGTGCACCACCAGCACAAGCGACCACCACCCCAAGTCTAGTGCACCACCCTATATGGAGCTGGTGCACTTGTTATACCGCCTGGTTTCTCTCACTTCATTTTTCTATCATTTTGGGACAAGCTCAGGTTATAAACCTTCTTGGCATAATTCTTTAGACCTGATTTCGGCTAAGCCCTTAATTCTTGGTTCCCAGATTTGATCTCTATAAAATAAGTGTGAGCCAAAGAAACTTTTATGAGATGTTGTTTGTTTCCGTTTGCCTTGGTTTGAGCTTTTGTTTCTGAAGGTTGTTTTTAGTTTTTGTCGGTCTAAGGCAGTAAAAAGAGCCTGGTGCTGGGTGTTCATTTTTAGAAGAAAATATTGGTGATAAGAAATCTCAACTGACGTATATCTACACCCACTTCCCCCTTCTCTCATCCTCTTGATTGGAACACTTGCATTGCCTCCCCCGCTTCTATGCATATTTATTTACTAGCTACAGCAAGAATGTTTTGTTTGTGCATGAATCATTTTTGTTATGGCTTCTTACTGCTGATTAGATTGATAAATTTGGGCATCGATTTGTGGTAGCAATGGGTACTTGAGCAAAATAATTTATAAATGTCTTTTAAGCCAAAAACTTGATCCGCTTAAAAATCTAATTTTTGTTAAAATTGAAGGCAAAAAACTCAGCCCGGATCGAGGTCTACCCACTTAACTCAACCCCTGTGAACACTAACACCTCCTCATTTCAAAAAAGAACAGAAGTAGTAGGAGCAGTCCTAGAGACTACGCCTACAGGCCAGTGCGTGAAAAGTGTTGACACAGCCAGCAGATCTGCTCCACCAACTTATTCGCCTCAACAGTTGCAAAGAGAAGCACAACAGCAGGAGTTGTTTAGGAGGGAACAATCTCGTCGGCAAACCCACCAGCTACAACTTCAAGAGTGCGAGAAAGAGCGACAAAAACAGCTTTATTTACAACAACAAGAGAGAAGAATCCTACAACGAGAACACCAGCAAGAGCAGCAAAGAAGACAAGAATTGCAGAAACAACAACAACAAGAGCAGCAAAGAAGACTTTTGAAGGAACAAGAAGAGCGAAAAATATATCAGGAAGAACAACACCAACACCTTCTTGAGCAGCAACGTCAACGAGTGCATCAAGAAAACCAGAGAAGACATCAAGAATTAGAGCAACAACGCAGGAGACAGTCAGAAAGAGACAAGCAACTATATCTGCAACAAGACAGAGCAAAAGAAGCCAGCAGAGTTGTTCAAGTACAGCAGCAACAGCATTGGCAACAGCAACCGACGGTGATTAGCACTAGAAATAACAATGTAGGTAAAGGCATTAGAGAATCAAAATAAGGAGGCATACCTGCTGAAATACAGGGTGACGCAATTTTTTTAGAAAGTTTGTTTTGGCCGTAACTTTTTTAATTTGCCGTATTTCGCCGAGATCATCTTTCTGTTCCAACGAGGAATGGATGGCAAAGCGAAGGGCACCAAAGTTGTAGAGGAATTTTTGCTTGAACATACGCTAACATCAACAGACGAATTAACAAAAACTTTTACTCACATTCTTGCTCAACAGATTTTCCATTTAATTGTAGGCAGTAGACACCTTTCATATGCTCCAATTGCGTTGTTGACCCGCTAAAGCAAAGAAAACAATTGCCTAAGCAACAACAAAAAAACCATCTAACCTTGTTGACAGCCTTCTTCTTCCGCTCAACGCTTCCTTGCCCCTCAGACTTGGTGTAGCAGTTTCATATGCTTTCCCCACTTGGTACTTTTGCATGTCTTCTGAGTTCCTTCTGATATCGAACGTTGCAACGCTTCTGCCCTCTTCAAAAAATCGTTCGACGCTTTTTGCTTCTCTTGATCAGTCGGTTGACTGAAAAAGTCGGCCGACAACCCGAGAGAGGAGGAGAGTGACCAGTTTGAGATGATTTTTTTAATATTATTTCCTAAAAATTTTTGATAGAGGTCCTATAAAAACTTTTTTATTCTGAGGCATCCCACTAGGTAAAAAGACCTGAGAAATCCGAGAAATTACCTTTCTACTTTAATTCATATCTCAACAACCAAGCCACTTTTTTGAATTCTGCTTTCAGATTTGAATTCCTGAGCTTTTTCTGCGTACTGGAGTGCCTCAGAATTTAGAAGAAGTTTCTATACAGTTAAACCTCGACAAGCCGACACCCCTAAATTCAAAAAAAATGTGTTTGTGGCATAGTGTTTTTGACCTATGTTTTACTGGTGTCTTCTGGACATGTTATATACCAAAACGTAGCCTAGAATCTAAGCTAAATTTTGATATACAAGATGCCCAGAAGACACTAGCAGAGCATAGGTAAAAAACACAATACCATAAACACATTTTTTTGAATTTAGGGGTGTCGGCTTATCCAGGTTTGACTGTACAGCATAGGAGCTCTATTATAATTTTCGGTGTAAAAGTTTAGACTAGTGCATCATTTTGGGAGCCACAGCAACCTTCTTACTTGCGTTCACCTAAGAAAGAGGTTAAATTACAACCATTTGGTTAAATATATCGAAGCAATATATACATTTTTTGTTTAGAACGTCTTCGACGACCTCAAAGAGTATCTGTTTGAGGCTAAAGAAAGTTACATCCATCCCTACAGGAAACTACAGAGCGATCAAATCCAGTATTATTTGGAGCAGCAACAAAAACAACTAAGGCAACGACGAGAAGAGATGGCTCCTCCACCAGTCAGTGCTAGACAACAACTACCCGCGCAACAGGTGACGCTAATTCAAAAGTTTTGAATAAGGGGGGGTCTCTATACAGTGCTGGCAATTTGAATCATTGATTTAAATTAAAAATCAATTTCGCGCTTTTTTAATGATTCAAATATATGTCTGTGATTGTAATCATTTCTAGTTCTCATTTTTCTTTGGTTTATCTGACTCCGGATAGGGGCCCCTGCTCGCAGCCTCTTGGGTCTGGAAGTCGTGCATGGATCCCTTTGTGATGCCCCTCGCTAGACCACCGGTCCGGTCTCTAACAGACTGTGCGTTGTGGATGTTCTCAATACCAATACTTCGACTGAAGGATTCAATACTTAGAGTGGGTTATCCCCCTGTATCGGCCGATGGATTAGCCATAAAGCATGAACACAATTTTTTGCCGCCCCCTTCCTCGACCCTGAACCCTGGGGTGTCTAATCACTGATTACTCTTCCTATGATTCCAATTCCAATTTATTTCATATCGAACTTGGAACTGGAAAGTAGGCAAAAATCATAAAAAGATCAATCACGGAAAGAACTGAACAATGAATGAGCAAGCAGAGATGATTCAATTTAAATTTGAATCACAGTCAAGGCAATAGTGATCAAATTGCCAGCACTGGCTCTATAGAAGCTCTGGTATGCATGCTATTTTCATGCATCCAGACCTGCTTCTCCAGTGATTTATTTCTCAGGTATGTGTTTGGGTGCGCATCTCAACGTCGCCTACATAAGGGAGCTTGAGAGTTAGAGATGCACGCACAGACTTACCTGTGAGACGAATCGGAAAAATATTTTTGAGAAATATTGCCATAATCCAGTAGAAATAGGTTAGGAGGAGATGGACACGCATTTAGTGGTAGTTACATTCTGGGGAAGGGGGCGGGGGGTTATATATTGGGGTGAGGGGGTATAATTCAGCAGAGTCATTTTGGACAAGTGGTAGAATGAGCAAGGGTTGAGAGTCGGGATAATCAAGTGCGTATATCTTCCAGAATCAAGCCAAGACCAACGGCGTGGTCGGTCAACAGCGTGGAGCTGGAGCACCACAACAATCCCGACAAGGAGCAGCGCCACAACCAGCCCAGAAACCAGTTTCGCAAAACAGTTCCCCCGCAGGAGTTGTCAAGCCTCCACAGTTCACTCAAATGCCTCAGCCACAGGCAGTAAAACAGGGCGAAAAAGCAGGTATTTGCGGTCTATCGAGACTTGGCTATACCTTCTTTTAGTGTTTGTGGCCAAAGCTACAGGCCCACCAGCACCCACCCTGGAATGGTTGTCTGCGGATGGGAAACAACTGCCCAACAACCCAAAAAAGTTCCTCATTCAGTCGACAACCCCTGGGCAGTCGCAACTAACTGTCTTGCAGGTGACAGAAAAAGATCTGGGTAAGCCGTTCTCCAGCTGAACCAGTGCGAAATCAATAAGTGGCGTTGTAGGAACGTATATGTGTGTAGCCAGCAACCAGGGAGGCTCTTTTCAAGCTCAATTTTCACTGCAATTTCCAAAGGTTTCCACAGGTATGTCTTCCTTCTATTGATTTTTGGCTCCTAACTTACTGTATTTAGCACAAACTAAAACTACTAGTATGTTTGACTCCAAAGTTTTCCACAAAATTGTAATCCATCCATTTTTTAGGTCAAACCAAGTCAGATATACCTGAAAAGAGACAGAGATACCAGACACCAGAGCCAGATGCCAGAGAGAAGATTACACTCAAAAAAGTGGACCGATATAAGCAATTGTATAAATCTTTTGGCACTACTAGGATATATCTCCTAGTGCTCACAGCTACCAAGATATATCCCCTAATCCTCAGAGCTACTTGGTTACAAGAAAGGGTCACTCCATAAAAGGGCTACCCAACCATATTTTGTTGGGAAAAAGGGCTGTATAAGGGAGGGGAAGGGAGAAGTAAGGGGTCACTCTATAAAGTGATTTATGTCTCAGGCACACTATGTGTGCGCATCTCAACACCAAGCCCCTGAGTCCCCGTAAGGAGGCTTGAGAGTTAGAGATGCGTGCACAGACTTACCTGCGAGATGAATCCGAGCAATACTCTTGAGAAATAAATGCATCTAGAGGCACTTTTTGCCCCAAACGGTCAAAAAAAGTATTTTCTGGACTTTCTCGTCACAGGACGTCGGTCTTTGGGTAGTTGAACACTCCCATATTTTGCCCTGATAGACCAGGGTAAGCAGCCTTGATAGACCAGGGTAAGCAGCCTTGTAAAAGGCGCTTTCAGGCCCCAGGTACTACACTTAGGCATACAACTAAGGGGTATAACCGAGTAGCTCTGAAAATCGGAGGAGGGAGGTATATCCTAGTAGTTCTGAGTCTTTTTATCATTGCTTTTTGCCAAAACTAGTTATCGTTGCTATAGACAAAGTGCGAAGCTGCTGAAGGATGACCAGCCAGCCCCTCCCCAGTCCAAAGAGCCGCCCAAATTCACCAGTCAATTGAAGAGCCTGACACTAAATGAGGGCCAATATGCAATGCTAGATGTCAAGTTTTCGCCCACTGATGACCCCAACCTCAAGGTGGCTTGGCTGCTCAATGGCAAGGCCATTCTGGCCTCTTCTAGAATCACCACAATCAATGAATTTGGATATGCGGTTGGTGTATTATAAATTTTTTGACACTTATGCCGTTTAGACACACCCCTTCCCTATGTTCTTTGCGTGATACCCCTCCCCTGTCGTTTTAACCCCTGCTAAGCATGTCTAACACGCTGAAAACAATAGAAAAAACTATTTTCCGCCCCCTTTTAATTATAGAGAGTCGGCTTTTGGGAAAATTTGGATTGCTAGACTGGGTAGACAACCTGCTACTGCCGTATTATACCCCCTCCCCAATCGTTTATACAAAAAATCGATTTCGCGCTTTTTTAATGATTCAAATGTATGTCTGTGATTGGAATCATTTCTAGTTCTCATTTTTCTTTGGTTTATCTGACTCTGGATAGGGGCCCCTGCTCGCAGCCTCTTGGGTCTGGAAGTCGTGCTTGGATCCCTTTGTGATGCCCCTCGCTAGACCACCGGTCCAGTCTCTAACAGACTGTGCGTTGTGGATGTTCTCAATACCAATACTTCGACTGAAGGATTCAATACTTAGAGTGGGTTATCCCCCTGTATCGGCCGATGGATCAGCCATAAAGCATGAACACAATTTTTACACACAGGAATCGGGGCCAGAGGTCTAAACGACATAACTAAATAACTACAAAAACTAATTGACTTGCAGGTGTTGGAAATCAACCCAGTCACAGTGTTTGACCATGGAGAGTATACAGTGGTGGCTGTCAACCAGTTGGGTGAGGCCAGACAATCTGCTGTGGTGCAAGTTGCTGGTTTGTCTTTTCCTTCCGTATTTATTTGAACAACCACTGTTTAGGACATAGAAGTGAGTCTATCAACAAGTACTATCAACAAGCTGAACAGGACAGCTTTGCTCCCGTTTCCCAGAAAGCAGCAGTACCCACAGGTCCTGTAGTCGATCGTCCCAACTTCCACACCGAGATTCGATCACAAGAGCTGTTTGAAGGGCAGCCCTTGCATTTGGAAACCAAGTTGACGCCTATCAACGATCCCAACCTGAAAGTTGAGTTCTACTTGAATGGGAATCTAGTCAAATCAGGTGTGCGGTCAGCCGGCCATTGTCGAAAAAACTATCCACTTGTTTAGGTGATCGAGTCAAAACCCAACTGCTGAGTGGCTTCGCAGTGCTATCGGTGGCAGAAGTCGGACCGGAAGACGCTGGCTACTATGTTTTCCGAGCCACCAACAATGCTGGTGTGGCTGAAACTGCTGGCACTGTGCTTGTGCTGCGTAAGTCTTACTTATTCTTGCCTGGAAGTCAGTTTTTTGTAATAGACACCTCCCTGATTCAAAACCGTGTTCTTGACTTGTCTTTTTTTTCAGACTGCTTGTAGACAAGTTATGGCTTATTAGGCTAGCTAGAATTGGGATAGTAACTTGCCTAAGAGTCATCCGGAAAAGGTTGGTCAAAAATACAGCGTTAAGAAAACGGTTTTTGAATCAGAGGTGCATATTAGAGGAAATACGGGATATAGCCCCTCAATCCTCACAGCTACTCGGTTATACACCTCCCCTTCCCTTTAGCCCAAGAGGGGAAGGGACAAGGAAAGGGCCACTCTATAAAAGGGCTACTCTATCGTATTTTATAGGGAAAAAGGGCTGTATAAGGGAGGGGAAGAGACAAGGAAGGGGCCACCTTCTAAGGAGGGCTACTCAACAAAATTTTATAGGGAAGAAGGGCTGTATAAGGAGGGGAAGGGACAAGGAAGGGGCCACTCTGTAGTAAAAGAGAACATCTTGTGCATATTTTCCTTTGCACGGACCTACCGCATAAAGAGCTCTGGTATGCATGCTATTTTCACGCATCCAGAGCTTCTTCTCCAGTGATTTATGTCTCAGGCACACTATGTGTGCGCATCTCAACACCAAGCCCTCGTCGCCCCAGTATCAAAGCCAATTGGGCTTTGCCCGCGCAGGTTTGAATCTTGCCGACTGCGCCAAATATGCTGTATCTTATATAGAGGAAGATGAATGCGCGCAATAAGTTCAGAAAACTTTACTTTGTAACAATACAACAAGAGGAACAAAACAATACAACACAAATACAATGAACAATCAACCAATCAACACTTAAATTGAACAATGACATAGATGTCACGACGAAAAGATAAAAAAGTCGTGTCGAGACAACAAGCAAGTCAAACATGAATTTGTCACAATGAATTTGTTTGCGCACAGACTTACCTGTGAGATGAATCCGAGCAATACTCTTGAGAAATATAGGCAGGTAGAGCAGGCCTGTGGTCAGAAAAAAGAAAGTCCACCGCTTCCAGCGGAGAAATTGGCCTCCTCTCCGGAGGCTTTGTTCGGAGGCCAGCACAGGCCTGATCCATAGGAAAATTTGGTGCAGTCAGGGAAAGTGACCCTCTACTATTGACCCTTCGCCTCCCAATACAGCCCTTATTCCCATGTAAATTGCTGGTTTTTTTCCCCATCTACAGCTGCAACAAATGTCCACTTGGACACGACCACCGTGATCGATGTGGAGGATGTGAGAGAGCTGCAATCCTCCCAAACCGGTGGTCAGAAGCAGGCTCCCCAATTCCAAACTCAGGTCAGTACAAAACTCTTGTCTTTTTTGGCACCAACCCGGTTGTTGTTTGCAGTTGAGAGACTTTCACTGCGAGGATGAGCTCGGCCGGTCCTACTTTGATGCCCGCATTGGGCCAGTCAACGACCCAACCTTGCGAGTGCAGTGGCTGAAAGATGGCCATTCTCTGGCCAATGCCAACCGCATACAGGTTAGATCGCTATCAGCTTTGTTGCATAAACCTACCATCTGCAGACGGTGAACAACTTTGGCTTTGTCTCCCTGACAATCCATCCCACCTATCCCGAAGATGCCGGCACCTACACCTGTGTGCTCAACAACTCCCAGGGAGAGGCACAGAGCAGTGCCACCTTGACCACCCTCGCTAGTGACACTTTGCTGCTGGACCCTCTGCATGCCCAAGCCCTCGACCAAATCAACTATATTGAGGGACAGGAGGTCTCTCATTCTTTGGAGTATAATGGAGTAGAGTCAACAAAAGTTTAAGATCCACATTGGCCCAATTCTCAAGGACCGACCAGAAGAGGTACAGAGCCTGGAGCAGCCCCGATTCGCTCGCCCACTGGCTGATAGATTTGAGGTGCAAGAGAATGAGCCAGTCCACTTTGAGTGCCGTATTCAGCCCGCCAACGATGTGAAGATGAATGTGGAGTGGTTTCACAATGGAGCCCCTCTCCGTGCTGCCAATAGAATCAGGTGCATGCTCCACCATTCATACTGCTCAAACCCAGCCTTTTCAGACCAATGTTCGACTTTGGGTATGTGGCCCTCGACTTGTTGTATGCCTACCCTGAAGACAGTGGCACCTATACTGTGATCGCCAAAAATGAATTGGGCGAGATACAAAGCTCCGTGGAACTGCTGGTGACTGGCGAAAAAGTGCTCTATTTGGATGCTCAACATCCAGAAGGTATTTTTGGACTAAGCTTTAGCTGGGAACACCTTTTTTTTTGTAAGAGAATTTTTGGTGATAGAGTTTATGAGGTAAAACCTGTACATTGTCAGCATAACTCAGCAAACAAATTCTTGGACTATCCCTTTTCAGGTACTCCTCTTGTTTGCATCCCCCAAACACCACCCCCTGCCCCCTCCTCCCTTCCAACAAAAAAAAAAACTGGGTTTTCTAGGTATTTTTTGACCATTTTTATTGGCATTAAGGGCTGTATAGGGAGAGGAAGGCACACTTAGAGGGGCCACTTTCTATGGAGTGCTACTCTACCACATTTTGGTGGGATTAAGGGCTATTAAGGGTATGAGGGCATGAGGCTATGAGGGCTGTATAAGGGAAGGAAAGCGACAAGGAAGGGGCACTTCCTAAGGAGGGTCCTCTGTAGGAAAGAGAACAGCTTAAACATAGTTTCCCTTACAGGGACCTACCACCTAGACAAGCTCTGGTATGCAAGCTATTTTCAAGCATCCACAGCTTTTTCTCCAGTGATTTATGTCTCAGATATGTTTGTTTGCGCATCTCAACTCCAAGTCCCCGAATTCTTGGGCCTTCGTCACCCCCGTAAGAGGGCAAATGGGCAAACAACAACAGTACCCCTTTTCAAAAGGTTCTGACCTGTGTTGGTAATTCGAATCTTCAAATCTTAGACTCAATCCATAGCTTAGAACCTCAGCTGAGTTATCAATAACATATCAATAACATAAGCAATTTACAGGACTGGAAAGAATTCAAGAGTTGGAGCAACCCAAAAACTTTGGTTTGGCAGAGGTGCCAGACAAGGAATGTGACAACCCACCCAAGTTTTTGGGCAATCTCCAAGACTTGGAGCTGAACGAAATGGAGGATGTTGTGTTCCAGCTGAAAGTAAGTCCATAAGTTTTCAAAGGGGCATACTCGTGCGCGACAGTGGTCAAAAGGCGAGGACCATCGCCGATCCTTGCCATTTGGCAGTGTCGCGCAGGATGTGCCCCTTTGAGGCCATATATAAGCGGTTGTGTAGGTAGCACCAGTGAACGACCCTACCATGGTGATCGAGTGGTTCCTGAACGATCAGCCTCTATACAGTGGATCCAGATTTATGAGTCAAAATGACTTTGGCTTCATCACCCTGTCCATCCGAGGAGTTATCCCAGAAGACTCGGGAGTCTACACTGTGCGAGCCACCAACGCCCTCGGCCAAGACTCCAGACAGTGCACTGTGAATGTGGTCGGCAGAGAAGCCATTTTGTCACAGACTCAACATGAAGAGTCTCTTGGCAAAATTGAGTACTTGGAGAACTTGAACAAGTTTGCTAGAGAAGAAATCTTTGACATTGAACCAACGGTTGGTCTTTTTATTTTGAGACATTTTACGGTACCGTGGATACTTGAAAGCCCCCATTTCTCTTCTCTTGATTGGTATATGAACTTTGGTTCCATTTCCTCAAAATGTCCACCACCAGCTTGCTATACATTTACAAAGTCGTTTTGGGTAATTGTTGGCCCTAATGAAGAAGCGCGGGGTTTTTTTGCCTTGGTCCCCCAGACACCAGGGACTATACTAAGGTATACAACTAAACTGTTGTAACGAAAAAGTGGCTAGCCAAACCAATGAGCCATGCATGCCACTTATAACGCATATAACACCGTTTGTTATATGAGATGTTATACGAGACGACATATAACATAAACCTTCGGTTTAAGAAAGGACAGCATAGGTTAGCCGATTGAGGGAAGAACATGTTGTACCTAGGTTTAGTAATCCACAGCTAACCTAGGCTGACCTACGGAAGCTTGGTTGGTGAAAGAATGGGCCGATATTCCACAAGAAATGTTTCAAAAAGCCATTGACAATTCCCCAAAACGGACTTTGTAAATCTATTGCAGCTGGTAGTGGACATTTTGAGGGGATGGAAATAAACTTTATATACCAATCGAAAGAAGAGAAAAAGGGCTTTCAAATGGTACCTAAAACATAGTGACAAGACTTGGGCTTACATAAATATCACTCAATTTGAGAGCGCTCCACAGTTTCTTGAGCCGCTTCCTGGAAACGCAGGAGACATTGAAGAGGGTGATCCCATCCATTTGGAGTGCAAAGTGGAGCCTGTGGGAGACAATTCTCTTCGTGTTTATTGGCTCAAGGATGGCAATCCGTTGCCTCACGGTAACCACTTTTTATAAGCATTTACTTTTCAAAAACTCTAATGATACTTTAGCTCATCGTTTCCGCACCTTTTTCGACTTTGGTTTTGTGTCCCTAGACATCCTGCACGTTTATGCAGAAGATAGTGGCACCTACACCTGTGTGGCCGAAAATTCTCTGGGACGTGCAGAAACCTCCACTCAAATTGAATGCGAACGTAGGTTTAAGTGTAGAAAATGGCTGAGACTCCTCAAAAATATACTTTTTAATTTTTTTTTTTAATTGCCGCACAAATTCGTAAGCTTAGGTGGTGTCATAAGTTTTTTTTTATTTAAAGGTTCAATCAACACTATTGTTTTTAATGTTTGCTTTGTTTCTGTTTCTCTGCACAATTTTTATATACCGTATGACCTCTATTAATCCGTCCCCCTCTCTCGTCACCATGGTCGGTGGTCAACCATTTTTTATGGCTCAACCACCCGACAATCGGGTGCTGACACCATACTCGAAAATGTAGCTGAGACTCACGGCTATATTTTTGAGTATGGTGTTATTTCCCAACTGTCGGGTGGTTGAACTGTAAAAAATGGTTGGCCACCGACCATGGGGACGAGAGAGGGGGAAGGATTAATAGAGGTTTTACGGTATTCTCTTACTTTTACACTATTTTTAGATGATTGCTATTCATATATGTCACGTGCTGCTTTTTTCCTTATGATTCAGGATTCTGTGGAGTTAAAGCTGCGAGAAGAACTTGTGAGGTCTATGGAGACGATGCAATTAGTTCAAGTCAATGTCAGAGATGGTTCTCTCGTTTCAAAGAAAGAGATAGAAGTCTGGAAGATAAGTCGTGAAGAGGAAGACTGATGATTAACTTCGTACTCTGATGGAGGAAGATCCAGAGCTGATAGTTCGTGAAATGGGTAATCGCCTTTAGAAAACCTACAGTGCACAGACATCTCCTCAAGATTGGGAAGGTCATGCTCCATGCTCGTCAGATATTGTTCCATCAGACTGTCATCTCTTTCGATTGCTTCAGGGGCATTCAAAGGCTGCATCAAGAATGGGAAAAAGTTGTGGAATTAGAAGGAGATTACTTTGTTGATTAGTTGCTATGATGTATTATTGTATAAAACACAGCAATACGAATTGAACTTTGAACAAAAACCGCAAAAAACCGGTTATATCACAGCTTAATAATAAAGTAATGTAAAACAAATGTAATTTACTAGGTTTCCCATACTACATATTGGTCAAACGCCTCAAAATAGTCAAGAGGCAGAATAAGCGCTGAAAGGACCAGTAAAAAGGAATTCTTACAAACTAGTCTGAAGCGACCGAAATGCCTAGCACTCTTTTGCAGGAAATAACTCAAAACAAACAAGTTAGACTTTCCTTTTTTTTTCTACTCCGAGAAAAAAATACGTCATAGCTCCAAAGTGCGGAAAGAGAAGAAGAAAAAAAACCCAAAGAGGCTTAATATAGCGAGCACAGACAACCAATTTTCTCATTATGTGTCTGTGCTTATGTAAACTGTCTGTACAGCTCTTATTTTTGCAAAGAAGACCAGCAAATTGTGGAGAATACTGAACTGGTCTGATATAGTTGATAAGTCTTGAAGTCCTCATCCACCAATTTAATTTGAGACTATAACTGAGGAAAAATGAAATCGAAGACTGCTTTGCTTGAAAATAGCACCACTAATTCCAACCACCAAAGAATAGTATTGAGACGTGTGAAGCGAGCTGAACCAACTACTAATAGTTTGCCTTTAGCCAAGCAGAAGATCTACTCCGACACTCAACATCCATCCAGCTATGCCAGAATTCAAGAGCTCGAGGCTCCCAAACCAGGTCCAGAAGAAGTACCGGATATGGAGAAGAAGGTGAGTAAAGTGATACGGAGAAAAGTCGGCTCTGACCAAGGTAAGCAACCTTGTAGGCGGTATTTTCAGACCACAGGCATACAATTAAGCATTAGGCTTGGGGTAGGCCGGCATAGGTTAGCCATAAATCACGAGATATAGGCACTAAATACACTGGGTCTCGGCTACCCTACACTTGCCTGGCCTAGTCTAAGCCTAAGGCTTAGTTCTATAGACTTAGACTTGCCTTGTTCCCTCTCAGACAGGGTATAAACTGAATCTCGGCTATTTTAGTGGTTCACAACTAACCTACGCTGGCCTGGGGTCTGAAAATACCATTTACAAGGTAGCTTACCTTGGTGTCCTATGCAAAATGTGGAAAGCTCTTCCAATTCTAAGATCTTTAAGACACTATTGATCAAGATTGTTTGTAGGCTCCTTTCTTCATCAAGCCATTGGGTGAAGGGCAAGGCATTCAAGCGGCTGAAGGCGAAAACATTTTCCTGGAGGCTCAAACAGGTCCAATTGACGACAACACTCTGACCGTAATTTATTAAACATTTTTACACAAAGACGCCTCATCGGTCTCGCCGTTTAGTACGAGTGGCTATTCAACGAGCAGCCGTTGATGAAAGCTCACCGTTTTGTGCTTAGCCAAGACTTTGGCTTTGCTGCCCTCAACATTCTCTATGTGTATCCAGAAGACAGTGGCACCTACACTCTAGTCATTCGCAACGCCAGTGGTGAGGAGGCCCATTCGTTTGTACAAGTGGAGGTTTCTGGCAAGGACAGCCTCCTGCACGATACTTTCCACCCCTCAGCTGTGGTCAGAATTGAGGAGCTGGAGGCGCCCAGACCTCAGAGAGAAGAAATGCCTGATGCACCCAAACAAGTACCTCAGATAGTTAGTCAATTGGCTGGTGTGGGCGATGTGACTGAGACACAGTCTGTGCACATGGAAGCTCAATATGCTCCTCTCGACGACAACACACTTGTGGTAGATTTTAAAGAGATTTTGAGCTTTGTTATGGCTGAACAAACCCCCCTCCTCCTCGGGCTTTAAAATATTTTTTTAGTGGACCCAAAAGTCGGTGCTACTGTGTTACAGTCAAATCTGGATAAGCCGACACCCCTCAATTCAAAAAAATGTGTTTGTGGCATTGTGTTTTTGACCTATGTTTTGCTGGTGTCTTCTGGGCATGTTATATACCAAAACGTAACCTAGAATCTAAGCTAAATTTTGGTATGTAACATGCCCAGAAGACACCAGCAAAACATAGGCCAAAAACACAATGCCACAAACACATTTTTTTGAATTAGGGGTGCCAGTTTAACGAGGTTCGACTGTAAATACAGTCAAACCTGGACAAGCCGACACCCCTAAATTCAAAAAAGTGTGTTTGTGGCATTGTGTTTTTGACCTATGTTTTGCTGGTGTCTTCTGGGCATATTATATACCAAAACCTAGCCTAGAATCTAAGCTAAATTTTGATATGCAAGATGCCCAGAAGACACTAGCAGAGCATAGGTCAAAAACACAACGCCACAAACACATTTTTTTGAATTTAGGGGTGTCGGCTTATCCAGGTTCGACTGTAACCATACTTTTTCCTTACACACACAACAAAATGGGTAATAATAACAAGCATTCATGGAAAAAATAAGTTATCCTATCGTGCAGGTAGAGTGGCTGCACAACGGAGCTCCTCTACAGCATAGCAATCGCCACCGGCTCACCACTGACTTTGGTTATGCTGCTCTGGACATTTGTTTTGTAGTGGCTCAGGACGCTGGAGAGTACACACTAGTGATTTCCAATGAAGCAGGTTAGATGTTTTCTTGACCCTTTGTAATCCTCATCAAACTGTTTTTTTCTCAAGGCCAAGCGCAGACCTCGACGACAGTGCAGATAGAAGGCTCAGAAGTGATTTTGTCCGACCCTCTGCATCCAGAGAGTCTGCGCCGTATTCAAGAAATAGAGGCGGTTCGTCCGGCTGAACCCACAATTGATGATGTGCCGGCAGAAGCACCTCAATTTACCCAGCAATTGAGTGGACCCATCGAAGGGCTTAAAGAAGGCCAACAACTGCACTTGGACTGCACAGTGCTGCCCATTAATGACCCTAAATTGGTTATTGAGTGGTACTTCAATGGACAGCCCCTCCAATTCAGCTCTAGAATTCGCACCATCCATGACTTCGGTTATGTGGCTCTCGAGTTTCTACACATTTTGGCTGAGGACAGTGGCACATACACCTGCAGGGCTGTCAATGAGGCTGGAGAAGCTACCACCGATATCACTATTGAGTGCCAATGTGAGTTTGCTTGAGTAAAGACTACAGGTTGGGTACCGCGGTTCATGGGGACCAGGGTTCATGGGGACCAGGGTTCATGGGGACCGGGTTTCATGGGGACCAGGGTTCATGGGGACCAGGGTTGATGGGGACCAGGGTTCATGGGGACCAGGGTTCATGGGGACCAGGGTTCATAGACCCGACAAAGAAACGCTTGACTTTTGTTCTGACATAGGACTCGATGAACCCGTTGGACCCAGTGCACTCGGTGGACCCTCTATACCTTGGAAAGCTTTCGCGTTTGCTCTGAGCCTAGGGCAACTTTCATGCATCCAGACCTGCTTCTCAAGTGATTTATCTCTCAGGTATGCTTGTGTGACCATCTCAACTCCAAGGCCCCGTCTACCCGATAAGAGGGCGAAGGGAGCTTGAGAGTTAGAGATGCGCGCACAGACTTACCTGCGAGATGAATCCAAGCAATACTCTTGAGAAATAGGTGCATCTAGAGGCACTTTTTGCCCTGGTTGAGTAAGGGAGACGGGTGAAGAGCCCTTTAAGTTACTGGCTATTAAATAACTAAACTTATATAAATTCCAGCCAAGCGCAACATCTACCTCGACCCTCAACACGAAGAGTCTTGGGTTCGAATACAGGAGATGGAGAATCGCCAAGATATTCGTGAACCATCTCCTGAACTCACTTTCCCCCCACCCACCTTCATTGTGCCCTTGCAAAATGAGGAAGGACTAGTGGAAGGGGATGGAGTCAGACTGGAATGCCGTCTGCAGCCAGTCAATGACCCCACCTTGAAGGTGTTCTGGACATGCAATGGGCAGCCCCTACCTGAAGCTGATCGCTTCATGCCTTTCAGAAATTTGGACCTAGTCTCTTTAAACATCAAGACAGTGTATGGAGAGGACTCAGGCACTTACACATGCCAAGCTGTTAGTGCTTTCGGCGAAGCATCCACCTCAGCCATCCTCCAAGTCCAGCCCACTGATGCTCTCCTACTGGACACTCAACACCAGGAATCTTGGAACCAAATCCAGGAATTTGAAAACCGCCAGCCTGAGCAGCCAATTGTTGCGGAACCGGAAATTATTGTGCCCTATTTTGTTGTCGACTTGCCGACAGGACTGCCCGAGTTCCAGGAAGGAGATCCAATACATTTGGAAGCACAGATTGAGCCTACTAATGACAACACCTTGGGTAGGAATCGACTTGTTCTTTGAAAATGCACTTTTTACCCCTATCCAGGGACTCTCGGTTATTTGGCATCCTTGTGAATTCGGCTGTCAAGGTGCTGGTTCATCGAAATTCGGACTCTATTGGACCACTCAAATTGTAGCTTATTGTTTTAGCTATAAATTGGGTGGTAAATGCCTAGGACTTGTTTGCAAAAAGTAGACCAAAAACACAATGCCAAAAACACAATGCCAAAGACACGATTTTGAATTAGGGAGGTGTGGTTCTAACTAGTGGTTCAAAAGCTCGTGGACAAATTTCAAAAAAATGTGTTTGTGGCATTGTGTTTTTGGCCTATGTTTTGCTGGTGTCTTTTGGACATGTTATATACCAAAATGTAGCCTAGAATCTAAGCTAAATTTTGATATACAAGATGCCCAGAAGGCACCAGCAAAACATAGGTCAAAAACACAATGCCACAAACACATTTTTTTGAATTGAGGGGTGTCGGCTTATCCAGGTTTGACTGTAGAACCACACCCCCCTAATTCAAAATCGTGTTTTTGACATTGTGTTTTTGGCCAATGTTCTGCTGGTGTCTTCTGGGCATGTCATGTACCAAAATGTAGCCTAGATTATAAGCTACATTTTGGTATATAACATGCCCAGAAGACACCAGCACAACATAGACCAAAAACACAATGCCAAAAATACGATTTTTTTGAAGTTTGTCCACGAACTTTTGGACCACCAGTTATTAGAGAGAGTACGGTAAACTTGTGAGAAAAAATCGCTCCATCCTATATAACAGGGATACACTGCCTTTGTTTAGTTGTGGAATGGTACTTCAACGGCCACCCACTGTCCAGTGGACATCGTTATAGGAGCACTCATGACTTTGGTTATGTGGCACTGGATATTCTCTACAGTTTTGCCCAAGATAGTGGAGAGTATAGCTGTGTGGCGAGGAACCAGTTGGGAGAGGCTCAGTCACAAACCTCTGTGCAGGTGGCGCCCAAACAAGGGCTCTACCTTGACCCTCAACACATCAATAGTTGGCAGAAGATCCAGGAGATTGAGGCGCCCAAGCCAGTGGCCGAAGAGGAGCAGCCAGCACTGCCAGATGCACCCCGATTTGTGGAGCAACTCAACAGTCAGGACAGGATTGAGGGCCAGCCCGCCCATTTCCAGACCAAAGTCCAGCCAATCAATGACAACAAACTGACCATCGTGTGGTTGAAGGATGGGCAGCCACTCGGCAACAGCAATAGATTCTCCTTCACTAATGATTTTGGATTCATTGCTCTGGACATTGCACACACTGTAACTGCTACATGTCTTGCAAAATACTTGGAAAGCAGCAGCGTGCACTTATTTCTTATTTTTCTCTGATTGAGTGATCTTTATGGGCAATTTTATAGGCTAAAACAGGGATCCCAAGTCGACCTGAGCTGAAAATTAGACAAGGATTTTGAGAAGCCAGATTTGGGATCAAAAAGTCACAAAATCAAAGCTATATAGTGGAATTGATCCATTTGAATGGCATAAGTGGTGTAGTGGTAGCACTGAAGCGCAAATCTTTTGCTGGTTCGAAGGTTCGACTCATTATTTTTTTTTGTTCATTTTCACAAAGTTACTTTTCACTTCTGTCTTACTTGCAGATGTCAAATCAATCCGTTTCGAGTATTTTTTTGAGCAGAATCATCATTGTGGTGGATGAATAAAAACTTTTGAAATTATTGACATAGTAGTAATTGTCGAGCCCAAAACATAAAGAAAGATAGTCAAGGCGAGAGTCGAACCCTCGACCCAGACAAAAAGAGCGCTGTAGTTCTACTACTACACCAGAGAGAAGTAATCAATTTCATTATATAACATGACACTGGCCTTTTTAGGAAACTTCTAGGGGCCAAATTTCCTTGCAAGACAAATCAAAGTGCAATAGTAATAACGCTTTTGCATACCACTAAGTCTTAGGCTTGGGGTTGGCCAGCGCAGGCTAGCCGTGAGCCGCTAAACCTAGGTGAGACAGGATATAATCATGGCTCGACGAAAACATGGGATGGGCCATGCTGGAAGGGGATTAAAATATTTTGGAACAAGATTAGACAAGTAGCTAATTTAGTTTCTTTCCTAGGTGGCCAATGACGCTGGCCAATACTCCGTAAAGGCAATAAATGAGCAAGGAGAAGCGGAGGTGGATGCCCAACTTACAGTGGAACAGGTGGGCAACATCCTCTCAGGCACTCAACACGAGTCCTCCTGGAGGCGAATCCAAGAGATAGAAGCACCAAAAGCTGGAGCAGAAGAAGTACCAGATGCGGAGCACGGTGCTCCCTACTTCATACAGCCGCTGAACAGTGTGACTGACCTAGTGGAAGGACAGCCCGCCCATTTCGAGGCCCAAGTACAGCCAATCACTGACCCCAACATGAGGATCCAGTGGTATCACAATGGAAGACCACTGCCAGCCAGCAACAAGATCTCTTTCCGCAATGACTTCGGCCTGGTTACTCTTGATGTGCACTATGTTCTCGCTCAGGTTTGCAGATTTCGACCTTAAGAAACAGATGCAATGACATTTTTTGGTGCAACTAGGCTATACACCCGCAATTCTTAGACCTACTCAGTCCAATACAACTCCCAATTCAACCCTTATTCCCCTCTAAGCTACTATTTTGGCCTTTTTATACCGAGATTATTAAACATAGGATATGAATATATCTCTTATATAAAAAAAAAATTCTGCAGGATGTCGGTGACTATCGGTGCGTAGCCACCAACAACTACGGCGAGGACAGCACTGAAGGACACCTGGACTGCCAGAAACGACCTGACCTTCTGCTTGACCCTCAACAAGAAAATTCCTGGCGTCGAATTCAGGAGATGGAGGCTCCAAAAGAAGTGGCAGAAGCAGTAGAGCCGGACCTTTTCGCCAAACCGCAGTTCACTCAGCCACTGCAAAGCCTGGCAGATGTGCCAGAAGGGCAGGTGGCTGTCTTCCAAGGTCGAGTCATTCCGGTGAATGACCCCTCAATGCGGATTCAATGGTTTTTGAACGACACTCCACTCAAGCAAAGCAACAGATTTACTATCAGCGAAGACTTTGGCTTGGTTGTGCTTCGCATTGGTGGAGTGGGAGTGCACGATGCTGGAGTATATTCATGCAAGGCTGTCAACAAGGAGGGAGCTGCTATCACAAATGCTAATCTGTCGGTTATTGGTGAGCAGTCCCTTTTTAAACAAATTTTGTTAGATACTTTAATGAGCTGTAAAATAGCTGCACTTTTCCATGGCCTGTAACTTAAAAGTGGCGAGGAAAAGTGCAAAAAGTGATACACTAGGTGTAATTGCTAAAAAAAATCCCATATTACACTTGACGCTTGAGCGCTTCTTCCACTACTACTAAATTTCGGCTTCTCGAACCGTTTGTTTACTTCCTAGCGGCAGCTCCAACAGAGCTCTTGCGTGCGTATTATATAGCCTCCAACTTGTAAGATGCGTCATGCTTTCGAAAGCGATTGATAAAGGTGATTTGCTTTATCCTGATGAAGATGCAGTTATTCCTCTACGCTTTAGTCGCTTGAACTCATTGCCTAAAATATTAGAATTATGATACAAGAAAAGGTCGAAAATTAAGCGGACATCCTCTAATAAGCGAGCTCCCTAGCAAAGGGTCAAAAAATAAGCGGGTATGTCTACTTAAAGTGACAGGAAACTTGCTTATCACAGCACTTTCGAAATTTAAACTCCCGCGGGACCACTAATGGCTTAGGGTAGGTTTTCTCTTAAGCTTAGACCTAAGCCTAAGTGGTCCCGCGGGAGTTTAAATTTCGAAAGTGCTGTGACAAGCAAGTTTCCTGCCCCTTTAAGTAGGCATACCCCCCTAAATGCCTACTTTTCGCCTATTAAAATGAACAAGTAGGACATTTGGTGTGAATGAGGAGGCAGAAAAAATTAGCTGCCTTCTCACCCATGCCCTTCCAACAGCCTAACCAATATCATTTCAGGTGAAGACAGTCTGCAGCTGGACACTGCTCATCCCACTTCACTGCAAAAAATTCAAGAACTGGAAGGTCTGGACAAGTTCCCTCATTTAGAGTACCCTGAACAACAATTCCAAAAGCCAGTCTGGGTGAGGACCTTCGAAAACATCGATGTAGAAGACGAACAAACAGGTAGAAAATTAGGTGTTATAGCCCACTGGCTGCACCACTAGCTTTTTAGGTATGAATGTGCAACTACAAGGTCAACTGGAGCCAGTGGGAGATCCCACACTCCAAATTGAGTGGTTCCTCAACGGAGTTCCCCTGCAAAATGCCAATCGTTTCCGTCAGGACAACAACTTCGGCCAGGTCACCCTTACCATAATCCATGTGTTGCCCCACGACTCTGGTGTCTACTCCTGCAAGGCAATAAACGAGCATGGAGAGGCAGTCACAAGTGCTACAGTTAAAGTGGCTGGCTATGAGGCCATTCTCCATGACACCATGCATCCAGTCTCCTGGGAGAGGATCCAGGAGCTCGAGAGGCCAGTGATCGTGGAAGAGGTGGAGATGGTGGAGGAGAAGGAAAAGCCCCGATTTTTGACCCAGTTGAACTCCTTTGCGAATGTACAAGAGGGAGAACCTATAAGGTTGGAGGCCACATTCCAGCCAGTTAGAGATAATGACCTGAAAGCCAGTTGGGAATTCAACGGCCATCCTTTGGGTGCAAGTCAACTAATCAAGACTAGAGGGGAATTGGGCTGGGCTTGTCTCGACATCAACGGTGTCAATATGGATCACAATGGCGTCTACACACTAAAGATTGTGAATAGCGAGGGAGAAGCAGCTTCCTCGGCTTCTGTCAAGGTGGCTGGAGTGGGTGATATCTTAGGTGAGTCCATCTTTTTGGTCAAACTGAGCCTGACTGCAGTCGACACTCGATATAACGGACTCCAAGGGACCGGTCTCAGCTGTTATATGCTGTGTCGTATAACATCTCATATATGAATATTGAAGATAACATGCATGGCTCAGTTGTTTGGCTGTCTACTTTTTCGTTACAACAATTGGCGCAGTCGCAAGTTCGAATCCGCTCCCTCGTTTTCAGGACTATACGAGATTGAGATGTCCATCACCTAAAATTATTTCATGGCCATGTCGACTGTACCAGTTTTATATGATTCTCTCCCACTTAGCCAATAATTTAACTCCCTTGTCTTTTCCAGCAAACACCCAGCACGAGGAGTCATGGCGGAGAATTCAAGAGCTGGAAGCGCCCAAAGAAAAGTCTCCGAGTCCACCCCCTGCAGAGTACGAAACACCCTCTTTCCAAAAGCAAATCGATGACGTGGAGTGCAATGAAGGAGAACCTTCAAGGTTTGAAGCCGCCTTCCTGCCCAATCAAGATCCCAAAGTGGTAGTGCAGTGGGTTAGGAATGGTGCACCCCTAGTACATGGCTCTAAATATGCCATCTCCCAAGACTTTGGCTACTGCACTCTGGCTATCGGCTACACTTACCCAGAAGATGAGGGCGTCTACCAGTTGAGTGTCAGCAATGCGAATGGAGAAGCTGTCACTAGGTTGGTCAAATCCGGTTATTAAAACCCAAAACCAAATAAAACCCGATATTAGAGAGAATATGGTATACACCAGATCTCGACTAACCTACGCTAGCCTATACCCCAAGCCTAAGGCTTAGCTGTATGCCTAAGTGCAGTTCCTGGCTTCTATAAGCACCCAGGAGTGTACATATATACTCTTAAGGGCCTTTGACTGCTTTGCGGCCGAATACATCGGAGGGACTAGAGAGAGGGGGACAAAACCTAGCAAACGGTACTTTCAGATTCCAGGCATACGCCTAAGGCTTAGGCTAGGCCTAAGCCCTAGGGTTAGCCGAAATTCAGCGTATACCCTGTTTTGTTTTGAGCGCATTAAAATTGCTTAGAAGGGTCTAAAACAACAGGTGAGGATCAAGGTGAAAATGGGCACTAGAAAATAGCGAGTATCCCTACTTGACCAACTCATTTCAGCGCCACCCTCAAATGCCATCCTCTGGATTCCATTCTAGGAGATGTTCAACACCAAGAGTCCTGGCGACGCATCCAAGAAATCGAGGCAGCCAAGCCAGAAGAGCCTGAGCCAGAGCCTGCTGCCAAGCAAGCACCCAAATTTACTAGCGCAATACAAAGTGTGGGCGACCTAGTGGAAGGTCAGCCAGCACACTTTGAGACCACTGTGGAGCCTATTGACGACCCGGAACTCAAAATTCAGTGGTATTTGAATGGGGCACCTATTTCCGCCTCCTCTCGAGTCAAAATTATCAGTGACTTTGGCTGGGTCATCCTCAACATAAACGACACTGAGCAAAGAGATAGTGGTGAGTGGTCTTGTGTGGCCACCAATTCTGTGGGCCAAGCGACCACCTCCACCAATCTAAACGTGGCCGGCAGAGAAAAGCTGTTATTGGATCCCATTCAAGCTCAAAGTCTGGCTAGGATCCAAGAGATTGAGGCGCCCAAACCATTGCCTGAGGAGATGCCAGCGGTGGAGTATGAAGCTCCTCAAATCACCGTCCAATTGACACCTCCTGCTCAAGATGTTGAGGAAGGAGATAGTGCTCATCTAGAGGCTCAATTCACTCCAGTCTCTGATCCTAAACTCAAGGTGGAATGGTACTTGAATGGACAGCTGCTGCATCACTCCAACCGCTACAAAATGGTCAATGACTTTGGTTTTGCAATCCTCGACATTTTGTACCTGTTGGCACATGACTCAGGTGAATTCCTGGTCAAGGTGAGCAATGAGGCAGGCCAGGCTTCCACCTCTGTTAATCTGCAAGTCATCAAAAAGGATGGACTCATGCTGCAGCCACAGAGCGAGACCAAGGCCAAAGCTGTGCAACAGCTGGAGGAATACCTCAACCGACGTCCGCAAGAGGTGGATCTGGCCAAGGAGGAGAGGATGCCCGTCTTTGTAGAGCCTCTGTCAGCTCCTATGGACTGTGAGAGTGGAGACAGAGCACACTTCGCAGCCAGATATGAGCCAGTGGATGACAATCAACTTCAAGTCAAGTGGTTCTTGAATAATCGCCCATTGTTGACTGGCTCTCGTGTCAAGACCATCAATGAATTTGGCTATGTGGTCCTTGAGATTTCACCAGTTTATCCAGAGTAAGCTTTTTTGTGTCAGAAAACATGCTTTTGCTGATTTCCTCTGTATTCACATGCACATTTTTGGCCATACAGTCAAATCTCGATTCAAGGTCCCCTCTGAGACCAGCCTTAGATAGCCGTCAAACCTAGGGGCTCGTTTAATCAGGGGTCAGCTTATTGATATTTTGTGGGTGGACAGCCAGATTGAGCCCATGGCTATAAGCCAGTAGGTCTGAGGATAGGAGGAGGGGGGTTTTAAGCCGGTAGGTCTGAGGATAGGAGGGGGGCTTGTCGAGATAAGCCCCCCTTACGGAGACGACTAAGGCTCAAGGGCTTGGAGTTGAGATGCGCACACAAACATACCTGAGACATAAACCATTTGAGAAGCAGCTCTGGATCCATGAAAATAGCAAGCATACCAGAGTTTTTTTATGCGATAGAGTCCAGTTGACAAAGCTATGTTCAAGAACTTCTCTTTACCTGAGTGGGCCCTCCTTACAAAGTGGCCCCTTACTTGTCCCTTTCCCTTCCAACTACCATATTCTATATGCCGACAATAAGCCGGCACTCTCGATAGGCCGGCACCTAGGCACTGTCCCCAGGGGCACCGGGTTATGGGAACTCGTCGGTATTTAGGTATTAGAGCAGAAGTTTGGGAACATATGTTGAATTAGATACATTGCAGAGACTCTGGTGACTATGTGTGCAAAGCCATCAATGCAGTTGGTGAAGCAGTCACAACCACCTGCCTGAATTGCAGCCCCAAAGAAGGCATTATCTACACTTCTCAATTGCCAGAGAGTATGAGCAGGGCGCAGGCGAAAATACATGAGCTAGAGACAAGGAGACCTTTGCCAGAGGATAAACCAGATATGGAGCATGGACCACCCACCTTTGTCACCCAACTGTCGGTATGTTAACCATATACCCTATTGGTCTGGAATAAAAGTTTGTGCAATTAGCAGAGCCTTCCCCAACTGCGAGAAGGAGCAGCCATCCACTTGGATGCCCAACTCAAACCGGTTGGCGATCCCAAACTAGTTGTGGAGTGGTTCCATGACGGTCGACCAGTGCGCAACACCAACAGAATGAGGACCACCCACGACTTTGGCTTTGTGGTGCTAGAGCTGCTGCCAGCCGAACCGCAGGACACCGGCACTTGGGTATGCCGGGCTACTAATGCTCTGGGACAGGCGGAGACTTCTTGCCAGATTGAGGTAAAATTGTAAGTTGTCTTGCAAAAGCAACCAAGTCCTCTTATAGGTGGTGGGAGACAGTGGCATTTCCTACGAATGGGTCAGTCCAGGCGAGCGCCGAGAGAGAATCAACGAGCTGGAAGAGTGGATCAACCGACCCAAGGATGAATTAATGGAGCCGGCCGCTGAATTCGACCCTCCTCGCTTCACTGAACAGCTGATGGACTTGGGAGAGGTGGGTGTTGGTGCTTTATTCAACCAACTTGTGTTGGAAAAACTAGTTTAGTTGGAAGAAACAGAGGCCACCTCATTCATGTGTGTGCTACAACCAATTGGAGACCCGTCGATGCACATCGAATGGCAACACGACGGCCATTCCATCCCCTACTCCAATAGGATTCAAATGAGCAATGACTTTGGCGTTTTGACACTGACCATCAAGCACTTGATCACTCAAGATTCTGGAGAATACCAGTAAGTGGCTTTATTGCAATGTTTATGGCTGAGAGCTGGGTCTACAATCTAAGCATAAGACCTTAGCCTTAGCTGGGCTGTACATTAACGTGTAGGGAGGAGGGGTTAAACAAAAGAAGTACCGGCTGAAGAATTCAATCCACCCTCACTTCTTGGTCCGTGGAACAGACCGTCTGCTAAGTAAATGGGAAGCCGTTATTGAATTGGAGGGTGATCACGCACCAGAGTACAGTCAAACCTGGATAAGCCGACACCCCTCAGTTTGTGGCATTGTGTTTTTGACCTATGTTTTGCTAGTGTCTTCTGGGCATCTTGTATATCAAAATTTAGCTTAGATTCTAGGCTACGTTTTGGTATATAACATGCCCAGAAGACACCAGCAAAACGTAGGTCAAAAACACAATGCCACAAACACACTTTTTTGAATTTAGGAGTGTAGGCTTTTCCAGGTTTGACTGCAATCAGTTTGTGGACTTTTGCTTGTTGTTGCCGTCAACCCAGTAGATGCCAAACTTTATTGCTGAAATTGTATTTAGATGCATTGCCCGCAACTCCAAGGGCGAGGCTGTCACTTCTGGCAAAGTACTGGTGCAATCGCTGGTTGAGGTGGAGACTCCTCAGATCATACAGCCACTGCTGGACAACATTGACGCTCAGGTAAATTATAAAAATACCCAACCTAGAAGCTCAAAGAATTATTCTACTATAGGAAGGTGAATCAGTGCATTTGGAATGCCGTGTAGCGCCCATCAACGACCCCAAACTGACGGTTAGCTGGCTGAAAAGCGGAGCCCCACTAGGAGAGGCTTCTCGTTTCAAGCAAAACTTTGAGTTCGGCTTTGTTACCCTCGACATTTTGTATACCTATCCCGAGGATAACGGGGATTATGAGCTGGTGGTAACCAACGACAAGGGACAGGCATCCAGCAAGGCTCATATCGTAGTGTTGGGCAAGCCGTCTTTGGAGTTTGCACCCCAAGCACCAGGCGCAAATGTGGACAACCTAGAGCACCACTTACGCCAATTCACCAGGGCTCAGTTGGCTTTGAGTGAGGAGGATGCCTACAACCCGAGTCTCCAACAGCCACCTGTCTTCAAAACCAGTCTGCTGAATGTGGGTGTAGAGGAGGGTGACTTTTGTCGGTTTGAAGCCCAACTCGCACCTATCAATGACCCGTATATGAAGGTGGAATGGTACAAGGACAAAAAACCTGTGCTTATTGGTAATTTTTGGACCAAAAAGGGAGAGAGATGTTTTTTCTCCACTGCCTATTTGCAGGAACCCGTTTCCGCAACACTCTCGACTTTGGCTTTGCCTGTCTTGACTTGCTGTACGCCCTACCAGATGACACTGGAGAGTACACTTGTGTTGCCAGCAACAAATATGGCCAAGCCATGCTGTCCGCTAAGCTGGCCTGCTCAGGCAAAAGCCATGTTATCACGGTCAGCCAGGTGCCGCAACACCTCAAGGTCAGGGACATCAATAAGGCCGACGACAACCTGCACTGGATGGACACTCAAGGAGAGCAGACTCGCCAGAAACAGAGGCCTCAGTTCACAATTGTGCCGAGGAATTTGCAGGTTGATGAGAACCAACCAGCCAGGTTCGAGTGTGCAGTCGTCGGCAATCCTAAGCCCAAAGTGATTTGGTACGTCAATGGAAATCAGGTAGGAGTTTGTGCTGGCTTTTTGCGTAAGTTATATGAGACTTTTTCTCAGTCTTTTTGCAATAAATTTGAGCCCTCGTCCCAAACGTTTATACCAACGCCCCTCTTCTCCCCAAAAAGAAAATAATACACACGGACACCCACCACTACTACACTAAGGAAACTAAGCCATACAACTAGTGCTGGAGACCGAACCGGAATCCGTATGGATTCCGGTCACCAGAATCCGGTTTTTTCTCAAATATGACATGATGCAAAGAAAAAATTTTCTCTAGCCCTTACGGTCTCTTCTCAAACCCAGCACTTTGAACTAGTTTGATTCTTATATATGCTCTGTTCACAGTGTTTGGTGGCAATGTTTTTGGTTCAGGTGCGTTTAAGGACCGATGGCCCAAAAGTTATTGAATTTCTGAATTTTCTGAAGAAAAATAATAATATCAAAGGAAATGATTAGCTTGTTGGCTCGGTGTTACCAATAAATTCACGAAAAAATTAATATTGGCTCAATTTTGGCCAAGATTGCCAATATCGTCCCAATATTGGCGCTAAATTTGGCTCAATTTCAAAATTGGGCCAAGTTTCCCAACCCTACTGTATAAGGGAGGAGGAAGTTGAGTTGAGGAGTATGGGCACCTAACTGAACCAACCCAATATAGGCCCTTCATGGACACCGGCACAAGCTGAACTACGATGGAGTACACTACCTGACCATCACCCACACCCGCATCAGTGATGCTGGCACCATTGAAGCCATAGCCAAGAACTCAGAGGGAGAAGTGCTCGCTTCAGCCAGTCTGGATGTCTTCCAGTTGCAAGACTTTAGACAACACAAGCTGAGACCTGCCAACCTCAAGACCAGCGATGAACTCCAACAAAGGGAGGTTCAATGGCAGAAAGAGACGATGGGCAGTCTTGGAGAGGCGTTTGAAAAAGCTCCTAAAGGAGATGTCCAGAAGTTGGTCAAGGTGGAGAGGGGCAAATCTCCTATTGAACCACTGGAAACTGAGGAATTGGTCCAGAAGTTTACTCGTCCAAGAGATGACCACTTCTACGACAAGCTAAGCTATGTAAGCCTCTCTATCCTCAACTAAACAGGATAAGAAAGACATTTTCCACACTTTTAGTCATAGAAAATCGCTTTTTGGGAGGTAATGGCACTTTCAAGCACTGCTCTTAGGCATACGACTAAACCATAGGCTTAGGCTAGACCTGTCTAGGTTAGCCGTCAAGCGGTTTATACCCCGTCTAAGGGACAACATAATAAGTCTAAGCCTATAGAACTAAGCCTTAGGCTTAGGCTCAGAGTAGGCCAGCGTAGGTTAGCCATCAACCACGACATATAGGCACTAAATACACTGGGTCTTTGCTAACCTACACTTGTCTAGCCTAAGTCTAAGGCTTAGTTCTATAGGTTTAGACCTACCTTGCTACCTCCTTACACGGGGTAGAAGCTGGGTCTTGGCTAACCTACACTTGCCTAGCCTAAGCCTAAGGCTTAACTGCAGTACCTGGGGTCTGAAAATACCATTTACAAGGTTTTGTCTACTTTATGTCTACCATGTTGTTTAGGTGGAGAGAAGCCGGCCCGATTTTCCCGGGATGGAGTTGGAGCCAGTTGCTTTAAAGCCTGGCAAAATTGAGCCATATGTGCCACCCAAAGAGACGATGGAATCCATCCGGCTGAGAGGACTGCAAGGAGAAAAGGAAAAGAAGCAAGTGAGTCCTCCACCAGGATGGGCAGCAGGAGCTGTGAAGCTAGGAGAACCAGTGGGAAAGTGAGTTGTTGTCTTGCCGGCTGTCTTGCCCAAAATTTGCTTGTCTTTCTAGATTCAATCAATTGGAAGAGCCAGAAAGGGAACTGAACATCCCAGCCAGAGATCAGGTCAAACTACGTGGGGCCAAACCCAAGCCAGCCGACGACCTGACATCCGTGGAGCATGTGCGCATTGAGGAGGACAGAGCCAAGCTGGCGGGTGTCAAACAAGGTCCTCCAGTGGAAGTGGAGAAGATGGTGCCACATGCCGACCAGGTCCAACTCAAACAAAAGTTCCAGGCCAAGAAGGTGGAACCTGGTGCTCCAGTCACCATCGAAAGCGAACCTTTGAAGGACACTCCACCTGTAGTCAAACAGTCAGTCTTTTTGCAGCTGAATTGGCTTAAAATATGAATTTTGCAGGGAACTAGTGAAAGAGACCATATCCAACAAAGTTAGTCCTTTTTTTGAGTGTCTAAATAGGTAAAACACCTTTATAGGGTGTAACAAACAAAAAAACGCCCATATTTTTGAAAAGGCTGACCAGGGTACTCTATTAACCCCATTAACCCAACCTCTATTAACCCTCCCCCTTCTATCGGTGGTCAACGGCTCAACCACCCGACAATTGCGCACTGACACCATACTCGAAAATGTAGCCCTGAATCTCAGCTACATTTTGGAGTATGGTGTCAGCACCCTATTGTCGGGTGATTGAGCTGTAAAAGGTTGTTGACCACCGACCATTGTGATGAGGGAGGGGCGAGGATTAATAGAGGTTATACGGTATACCCCTCACCCAAGTACTTAAGTCTTTTCCCAAAGTACTTGAGTCGAAGGCTTAGTTCTATAGGTTTAGACCTACCTTGCTACCCCCTTAGACGGGGTAGAGGCTGGGTCTTGGCTAACCTACACTTGCCTAGCCTAAGGCTTAGTTCTATAGGTATAGACTTACCTTGGGTGACCAAGGTGGACAAACTTGTAAATGGTATTTTCTGACCCTAGGGATACAACTAAGCCTTAGGCTTTGGTTAGGTCGACGTAGACTAGCCAAGACATAGTGTATACCATGTTCTACCTAAGTTTAGTGCTTCACGGCTAACCTACGCTGACATACCCCTAGTTGTCTGTCTGAGTGTAGTTCCTGGGTCTGAAAATACCATTAATTTTCGACTTCCCAAAAACTGGCTTTCTATGACGAAAAGGGTCGGAAAACAGCTTTCTTATTGTTTTAAGCGTGTCCAAAATGGTTAGGGGAGAGCTAATAGAGGGAGGCCAGACAAAAACAACTGCGAGCAAATAAATAAACTCTTTGTCAATTCAGCCTCAGCCAACCAAGATAGGTGCCTCCGCAAAGGCAGCCCCCACACTACAGACCAGTCTAAAAGCGGTGCAAGCAGAGATAGGACGGTCGGCAAGCTTCTCTATCAATTTTGGTGGAGATCAACCAGTTATTGTCAAGTGGTTCCACAATGGCAAAGAGTTGCGCTCTGCGTTTGACACACAGGTAACACCTCAGCTACCACTCCAAAGACTCTTTGTAGACTATCACTCATATATTCTAGATCAGAACAACCGAGAATGAGTCTTGTCTAGAGTTGAACAAACTGAAAAACTCGCACCAGGGCGAATACACTGTTCGTCTCGAAAATGCGGGGGGCCAGTGCGAGTCCACAGCCAATCTGGTGGTCAGTGCGGCTAAAGTAAGTCTTTGATAGCCACTTCTGAGAGACATATAGGCTATTTATAGAGCAAGGGCACTGCTCCAGACTTCAAGCAAAGACTCACAGACCAGCGTGTCCAGCAGAATTCTACAATTAAGTTTAGTTGTGTGGTTACAGGTACACCCCGACCAACCATCTCATGGTTCAAGGTAATTCATATGTTGTGTGTTCTATTCATGTGTTCTAACCGGTGGTCTAAAAGTTTGTGGACAAACTTCAAAAAAAAAAGTGTTTGTGGCATTGTGTTTTTGACCTATGCTCGGCTAGTGTCTTCTGGGCATGTTGTATACCAAAATGTAGCCTATAATCTAGGCTACATTTTGGTACATAACATGCCCAGAAGACACCAGAAAAACATAGGCCAAAAACACAATGCCACAAACACATTTTTTTGAATTTATGAGTGTCGGCTTATTCAGGTTTGACTGTAGAACCACGCCCTCCTAATTCAAAATTGTGTTTTTGGCATTGTGTTTTTGGCATTGTGTTTTTGGCCTATGTTCTTCTGGTGTCTTCTCGGCATGTTATATATTAAAATGTAGCTTATAACCTAGGCTACATTTTGGTACATAACATGCCCAGAAGACACCAGCAGAACATAGGCCAAAAACGCAATGCCAAAAACACAATTTTGAATTAGGGGGGTGTGGTTGTACAGTCAAACCTGGATAAGCCGACACCCCTAAATTCAAAAAAATGTATTTGTGGCCGAGCTCAGCGTATGCCATGTCATACCTTGGTGTTTTACGGCCAACCTACACTTGCTCACCCCAATCCTAAGCCCAGGACTTAGTGGCATGCCTAAGTGTGGTACCTGGGGTCACGAACCTTGCTTACTTTGGTTATAGCTCGTTGTTAGCGCCCAAATTTGCCCTAGCCTGTATTTTACAAGAGCAGCATTGCAGGATGGCAAACAACTGCCCAACGACGACCGCTTCCAAATGGCAGACTCTGAGGGAGAGACATCCCTAACTCTGGTGGATGTAGTGCCTCCAGATGCCGGTATCTACGAGTGTGTGGCCAAGAGTCCAGCAGGAGAGGCCAGATGTAAAGCCCGCCTCAACATGATCCTTGCCAAAACAGGCAAAGCAGCTGAGGCTGGTCCTAAACTTGAAGCTCCTCGATTCTCCGCCCAAATTCAGCCAGTTATTGGACAGGAGGGTGGCAATGCTGAGTTTCGTGCCAAATTTACCGGAGAACCAGGTGGGCAAACATCTACAGTCCACTCTCGATATAACATCACTTTGTTTTACGCAAAATATTTTACATGTCTATTGTCTTGCAACAAATAGCAGTGCAGATCAGTTAGCGCATTCAACGATCATTATTTACTTTAACGCACTTTCAAATTATATTTCTGCAGTTTTTGCCGTCTTTGCAGCTGCCCCGGATGTATTTCCTGTTAATTTTAGTTGGCAATGAGCTCTCCGAAAAAGCGAAGCGCCGTTACACAATCATTGAGGCTGCTGCCAAGAACAATAACAAGACGGATCTCGCTAGGCAATTCAAGATTCCGTGTACAACAGTGAACGACATTAAGAAGCAAGGAGACAATTCTGAAAGCTATCGAAGATGGAGGCAGTGAGAAAAGGGGTTTACTCAAGATGGGCAAGCATATGGAGATGGAAAAAGCACTCGTTCTCTGGATTAAACAAGTCAGAAGCCAAAATCTTCCAGTCAGTTTAAGGAAATTCGATATAGCGTCACCGTGTTGAATTTTTGGCCGGAACACTCTCGGTATAACGTCACTGACGATATAACGCCACCTTGTGCCGGTCCCGAGGGGTGACGTTACATTGAGAGTGGACTGTAAAACCAACTTGATTTAATCCAAAAAAGTTCTAGAGCCAAGTATTCGCTGGAGTCGCAATAATGAGCCAGTCAAACCAAGCAGAAGCATAGAGACTGGGCATGGAAATGGCGAGGCATGGCTTAAACTGAGCGGCTTATCTCAGGAAGATGTGGCCGAATACAAGTGTGAAGCCATTAATCCAGCTGGAAAAGCTACCACCATCGCCAACTTGGTATTGAAGCGTGGGTTTTTCTACACTAAGGTCTCAAGGAAAATCATTTAAGGGTGTGTTTTTATTGGGTTGGTGAATAATTTTAATCAATTATGTATTCTTCACCATTGCTTATGACCTGCTCCCACCTTTCCACCAGTTCGTCAATGCCACTTCGCCAGAAATCGTTGGGTCTAGACTCGAACAACTCGTTGAGCCAGTTTTCAAGGTCCTCCTCGTCGTCGAAGGCTACGCCCCTCATGTGGTTGGCCAAGAGAGTCTGTTGGAGCAAGGTCGGGCAAGTACGGTTGGTGCTGAAGAACCTCCCAATTGAGCTCCTTGATGGTGGCTTTGGACGAGTTGCAGATGGTCTGATGAGTAGAGCTTATCTTCTCGGCCAATTCCCTTTGGTTTTGACGCATTTATTGAAGGATTCATCTCCCCATCTAGTCATATATTCATCTAGACGGATTGGTCAGATGGTGAAGGTGGTCTGGCCAGATTATAAGGGTGGTCATCAGTAGAAACATATCCTAAAATGACCTTTTCCTTTAATTTTTAAATATTTTAAGCAGTTCATAAATAATAGCCTCTTTTCAATTTTAGCAGCTGCGGGTAAAGTGATTGGCGGCAAGCCAGGAGTGTTTCAGTCCGGCAACACCACCACCAGTTTCACGGCAGCGACCAAGAATGAAGGTGTAGGCCAACAAGCAGTTGGAGGCAAGAAAGGAGTCAAAGCCCCTCAATTCCTCCAGAAATTGACCTCGATAAATGCTAGACAGGGAGAGAATGTCAAGCTGGTGGCTGAGATTGATGGAGACCCGCTGCCCACTGTGCAATGGCAATTCAACGGACGACAATTGCCTGGGGGACGGGATCACAAGGTTAGTCGTCAGCGAGATCGAAAACTTTGCTTATATAGGCTGTAACAAAAACAAAACTGCCACATTAAAAAAAAAATTGTGTGCGTAACTTCTTGCCCGGTCGATTCCCGTTCTTAGAGAGCCATACCGTCGGGAATCTCCATTCTTTATGGGCTTTAACACAGAACACGGATTTTCATCATATCAATACAATCGATCGCCTCCACCCACCAAAACATTTAATCAACACATTTATACCTTTGACGTCTTTGGCTGACCAGATACTGCTTAATTGTTGAGACTCCTTGTTTCCTCATAGCGCTTGATTGCTTCGCTGACTGTGCCCCGATCGATTTTGGAAAGCTTGACTATATCTCCGATTCTCTTTCTTCTTTTTCTAAGTTGAACGAGAGTGGGGCGCAAATCATTCTTGTTCCTTCCAGGCATTATCTAAAAATATTGTGAACGGCTGAATGAACGACAGAGCTAATAAGATGACGAGAAAATGAAGCTAATAAAATCTTTACAGTTGACGCTTGAGCTCCTCCTCCTGCTTTTTCCACTACTAAATTCGGCTTTTGAAATCTTTCTCATGTTGTCGCCTAAAATATTTGAGTTATGATACGAGAAAAGGTTGAAAATCAAGCGGGCACCCTGTAATAATGCTACATTTATACTACAGAAACCAGCTAGAGACACAATATATTTAACTTGCTTTGCAGATCAGCCTGGAAGGCAACAAAGCCATTCTGCAAATGTCGAAGGTGGGACCGGCCAGTGCTGGCTCCTACATTTGCATTCTTCGCAATGCGTCGGGAGCAGCCCAATCGGAAGCCAAACTCAATATCCAGAGTAGGTGAATGGATACCGGAAAACTGGAAAGTGCTGCTGCTAATGCAGCACATCTGTGACTAAAAAACAACAACAAGTCATTTTACTACTGTGTGCCTCTTAGTTAGTTGCAGATTCTACTTGTTTTTATTAATATTTAATACCGTAAATGTTTTAATAGAGCCCCCCCCCCTCTAATTCAAAATCGTGTTTTTGGCATTGTGTTTTTGACCCACTTTTTCCAAGTGTCTCTCAGCTAACTACTACAGTCAAACCTGGATAAGCCGACACCCCTAAATTCAAAAAAATGTGTTTGTGGCATTGTGTTTTTGACCTATGTTTTGCTGGTGTCTTCTGGGCATGTTATATACCAAAACGTAGGCTAGAATCTAAGCTAAATTTTGATATACAAGATGCCCAGAAGACACAAGCAGAGCATAGGTCAAAAACACAATGCCACAAACATATTTTTTTGAATTTAGGGGTGTCGGCTTATCCAGGTTTGACTGTACTTAAATTGGAGCTTATTGTCTTAGCTACAATTTGGGTGGTAAGCTGCCTGAGAGTCGTCTGGAAAAAGTGGGTCAAAAACACAATGCCAAAAACACGATTTTGAATTAAGGGGGGGGGCTCTATTAGATCATTTACGGTAAGTATAATCTCGTGTGCTTCTCTCTTTATTCATCCTGCCATAAAAAAACTTGTGTTTCTTCTTCTCTAGTCTATGCTCGCCCCCTTTTTTTTATCTAGCTAATTAATTGTGGGCTAAAATACGTTATCCGGACATGTCTCATCGTGTTGTAACCGTTTATTTGTGTGTTTTAGGCCGTGAAACGTATATTAAAGATGCTTTTGTGTGGGGGCAAAGCCACTTTCCCACTCTATTGTGCTATACCCCCTCCCAAAGTTGATTCCTTCGAGAAAAAAAAATTGCCCAAAATTTGACTTTTTGCCTTGCCTTCTCAAGGTAAACACCTTATTTATATGTGTACGGCTAACAGGGGTCGGCCTAGGCTAAGCATAAGGCTTAGATCTAAGCCTAAGGCCTGAGTATAAGCATAAGGACTAAGCCTATAAATACATTCCTTAGCACTTGATCGTACACTCAGCAGGTTCCTGGGCATCAAGCATGCGAATAAATGGTTATAACACGACTTTAGGACACGACCGGATAGCATATTTTAGCCCACTTGTGCTACTTTTGCTCATACAACTTATTAATCAACTTTTTTGGTTATTTTAGGCGTGTCTTAGTATTGAAAGCTGGTTGGACAAGAAAGATTCGTTAGAAAGACACACACACATATTTAGCCTTTGTTTTTAAAGATTGTTTTTATTCAGATACTCTGAAAGTGCCAAAGAATTGCCGTAGGTAGATGAAGCAGAAATACTTTGATGGTTTTATTGATAGAGCCTTTTCAGCTTTAAAGCATTAAAACGCATTTCCAAAAACTTCTTTTTATATCTTTAACATATTTTGTGCTTTCTATGTGCTTAAGCCAATAAAATAATTGCCATTTGAGTGGGAGGAAGAAAGTAAGCAAAAATTTTAATGCCTGCAATTAATAATTGACCATATAAGAAGCATTTTTCACCATTTTTAAGGAATTTAGGGCTGTACAGGGAAGGGAAAAGGAAGGGGAATCAATTGTAGGAAATCAATTTTATTAATTATTATGGCAGGCAAATAAGTTAAAACAGTTGTCTGAGCACTATTTGATGTTTATTAGGTCGCCGTCCTCCACCATCAAAGGTGCAATCTTAAAGCCTATGGGTGTTGTTGTGGCCTCTTGTTTAATCTCCAGTCGTGTCTGTTTCAAGCCGAGCATTCTGCTTTCGCCCCTCTGAATCTCTTTGATAATTGGTCTGTAGACCTCGTCTGCTGCTCTCAATCCCCACAGGAAGTCGTTGTGGTTGAAGCTGTTCAACTTGTGTACACCTGCCTGGATGCGTGGATGCAGTCTTCGGAGCAGATGTCCCTCTACATCTGCACTAGTGGCAAGCCAGTCGGAGTCACTGTAGTACAAGTGAATGGGCACACCTGAGATTTTGGTGATATCGTAGTCGGGTGCAGTAACCTCAAAAAGTAGACATTTTTAATGCTTTGCAAACAAAAATCAACAACCATTCCGTAGTGCTTGAGATTCCCTTCTCTTCCAAAATCATAGGCTTGTTGTAAATGATTTCTGACCATCTAAAACCATGAGCTAATTTAAAAAATTAAAAAAGTATGACATAAATTTCAGGTATGGACATTAAGGCCTACTCAGACTCCCAGGGGGGGGGGTAGTATATCTTAGTAGCGTCAAATTTTATTTCGTGACTTTCTCTGACTCGTCAGTCAAAAACACCATGACCTATTTTAGTACAGTCAAACCTGGATAAGCCGACACTCCCAAATTCAAAAAAATGTGTTTGTGGCATTGTGTTTTTGACCTATGCTCTGCTAGTGTCTTCTGGGCATCTTGTATATCAAAATTTAGCTTAGATTCTAGGCTACATTTTGGTATATAACATGCCCAGAAGACACCAGCAAAACATAGGTCAAAAACACAATGCCACAAACACAGTTTTTTGAATTTAGGGGTGTCGGCTTATCCAGGTTTGACTGTAGCCTCTATTAATCCTCCCCCTCTCTCGTCGCGACGATCGATGGTCAACCATTTTTTACGGCTCAATCACCCGACAATTGGGTGCTGACATCATACTCAAAAATATAGCCCTGAATCTCAGCTACATTTTTGAGTATGGTGTCAGTATCCAATTGTCGGGTGGTTGAGCAGTAAAAAATGGTTGACCACCGACCGTCATGACGAGAAAGGGAGGAGGAAGATTAATAGAGGTTATACGGTACTTAATATTTGACCATTTTACAAAAAAAAATTGAACCTGACAGTAGTGGAGCACATTTCGAAGAGAAGTACCAGCAGGGTTATGTGCTAAACAAGAATGCGGTTTCCGGTTAGCGTAGGAAGCATCAAATGCTCACCCAGGTAAATACCAATGCGAGTCTACAGATGGTCAAACTAATTTGGTAGATGAATTTTAAACCAAAATCAACCTTGTTCAACTGTTGACTATCAGGTCCACTGACTAAAAACAAGAAGTTTTCGCACAACGGATTAGTGGTGTACAAGCCACACACAAATTCCGTCAACCATCGCGAGATGACAGTGTTCGGAAGAAATTCTTGGTCGCCAAACAAAGTGGTGAAGATCTAACCACTTTTGACTGTTAAAAAAAAGAAGGCAAAACAAAAGACCTACCAGCAGCTGGTCATACATCTTCTCGCCCAAGTAACGGAAAAGGCCTTTGACATGAGTGATTGTACCAACAGGCGCAATTGCGAAAAACTTCTTTATCTGCAAAGAAAGTTCACTGGTTCGCAGGTCTGCATACAATTTTTGCAACGGGCAGGCCTTTTGTGAAGCCGAAAGTCTCCTTTCTCCAGCTAAAAGCCTCTTTTTGCAGTTGATCTTTCTTTCTGCATGTATCGAAGGATTGACTCTACTGTATTATAATCGTGTATTATAATAATCCTCCTTCAGAAACGCCTTTATACATATTAGAACAACAAGTTGAAATTGCCTCTTTCCTTTTTGCCTATAGCATAAAAATACCTTCGTCCCTAATGTAGAATGAATACCGTTTTCGAGCTTGTTCCTTCAATAGATTTAGCGACTCTACTGGATTATATCACTGGACTATGGCAAAAAAAGGCTCTAAATGAATGATAGTTGTGCCCTTTTACCACGCTACGTTTCTTTGCTTATTTTGTTCAGCCTGAATCCGCCTGAAACCCAACAAAAATCCTTCGACACACAGAGAAACCAAAAATCAACTGCAAAAAGGGACTTTTAGTTGCAGAAAGAAAAAAAGGCCTACTCTTTAAAACTTTTTAAAAAACCTTTTTGTAAAATCCATCGTTCAAAGCCAATTTCGAGAACATCTAAAATTGAGTAATTATTAATTAATGTTAATTAATTGAAGACTGCTACTTTTTCCTGTCCATGAACTGGGGAATTTTACTCAGGGGCGATTATGAGTTAGAAAAAATAATTTAAGAAAGTAACCTAACGAAAGTCTAAAAGATTTTTTGGACAAAAAAGTGTATCAGCCTGAATTAACTACTAAAACGTAAAGTCAAAGTGCCTTGGGAGTGGCCCACATAGTAGAGCTGCTGCTGTTTTGTTGAGTTGAGAACATAGTTAATCATAGCTTCCAGGTCGTATTTGGCCATATGATCCCAACTGAAATCCAATTTTATTTATTTTTTGCGTATAAAAATATTATGTTGTGTGATAACTTATCACACAACCTAATATTTCAAAACAACTAATCAGCAAAGTAATCTCCTTCGAATTTTAGAACTCTTTTTCATCGCTCTTGCAGCTTTTGAATGTCCCTGGCCTAGAATTTGGCTGGCTTCGAGGCAAAGAATTCAATAAGGTTTTGATGAACTTCTTCTAAAGAGACATATTGTTTTCCACGCACGAAGTGATGAACTTCATCAGATGAAGCGATCGAAAGAGATGATAGTCTGATGGGGCAATATCTGACGAGTATGGAGGATGACCTTTCAAATCTTGAGGAGATGTCTGTGCACTGTCTTATAGGGTTTCTGAAGGCGATCACCCACTTCACGGACTGTAAGCTTAGATCAAGAAGTTGGTCATTATGAAGAAGCTTGGTCTTCCACTCCGAGACTTGTCTTCCAGACTTATATCCCTTTCTTTAAAACGAGAAAACCATATCTGGCATTGACTAGTACTGACTGCATCGTCTCCATGGATCTCGCAAGTTATTATTGCAGCTTTAACTCCAGAGCATCCTGAATCACAAAGAAAAAGCAGTACGTGACGCGTATGAACAGCAATCTGTAGAAGTGAGAGAATATATCAAAATTACGCATAGAAGCAGAAATATAGCAAATAAAAAAAAACAATAGTGCGAATTAAACCTTTGAACAAAAATCGCAGGACTTATAACGCAACCTAATAACAATCGGTCCCCCGTAAAAAAATGAAAAAAATGGATTTCTCTATCTTTGTCCTTACCTAAAACTCCAGTATTTCGACCGACGAATGTCCTTGCGCAAGTGTCCACGAGAGTAAGAGTTGCCCCGCCTAAAAACCAAAAAATTCAAAAAATCAAAAAGCTTGATAAAAACAAGTTAGCTAACATGTTGCCCATCCACACATCAAAGCCAGAATCCGCAAAAAGAAAACCTGCAAAATTTTTTACAAGAGGTTTAATTTTTGGCTAAATTACAGAATACGCCACTCACTCGATTGAAAAATGCGCCATGCACTCGATTAAATAAGCCACCAATACATATTACTATTTATATGCCATAAAATAGGGAAGCTGTGTGTTTTCGTGGCCGATTGGTTGACGTATAAATTGAAGTGCACCCCCCTTGAAGTGCACCCCCCTGTAGTGCACCCCCCTAAGTGCACCCCCCCTGAAGTGCACCCCCCTCTAGCAGGGGGGTGCACTTCATGGGGGGTGCACTTAGGGGGGTGCACTTCAAGGGGGGTGCACTTCAATCATTTTTTATAGTTTATTTATTTTTTGTCTTGGATGGAAACGAAAAGAATTCATGTGAAAGTTCGTGGTTTGCTGGTTGTTGTGTAATAAATTGTGTTCCGTTAAATTACTTCATTACAACACGTACTTTTTTGAAGAGTTATGCT
>BBSZ01014137.1:6768-17378 GCA_000981365.1 Subanguina moxae
ATTTGCCTTCGGGCGGGATTTCGGGACGGGATTTTTAGCCAAAAAAATTTCGGGATCGGCATTTAACTGAGCTCGTGTTTGCTTGCTATAGTGACTCTGAAATACTTGCAGTGATTGTCTGCCAAAAAGCTAGAAAAGAAGATGGAGAAGTATATATAAAAGAAGTGTCTGTAAACAACATTGAAGTTGTCAACAAGCTGTTAGATGCTCTAGTGGAATTGAATAAGGGAAAAGTGCACGTGGAAGTTTTCGGCGATGATTCACACTATTTCTACGAAAATCTTGGGTTCAAAGGCTTACCTTTGGAAAAAAGCCCACACATTATTAGAATGACTTATGATTTAAAAAAGAGAGAGCCAAAGAGTCAACAACTAGCTAGTCCGTTAGTTAGTTTATCCCAAGAGTCTTTATCAAACCATCCCTTTGAAATTGAACTACTGGAGTTGGACATAAACACCTTCCGAAGCTTAGCAGACACTAGAGTCAAAGAAATAATCGATAATTACAAAATTGAGTTCCTTACTCAACATGTTGCTGCAAATGACAGTGAATCAAGTGAAAAACGCTTTGCAGCTATTTGCTCTCTTCATCCTGACAAGAGAAAAGTAGAAAACAAGCTTGTGGGAGTCATCTTCTATGCTCAAGTCGAAAAAAGCAGTGACATTTACATAAACACAGTGGTGGTGAAAAAACCATTTAAATTTTTGAAAAGTGCTCCTCACATGATGGTCGGGCTGCTAAATAATTTGATGACAAATAATAAGGCAAGAGTAGTTGCGAATGTCTACAACAATACCATCCGCAATTTTTACGCAGAGCTTAAATTCAGGGGCAGTGAATCATTGCCGTCTGAGATGACTTTCTACTTTAAGATAAAGCACTCTACCGAAAAACAAGTAATTGCAAATAGCTTTTTAAAAGAAGATGTGGTGGCTTCTCATATAAAATCCTTTTCGCAAAAAAATATGGATGTTAAAGAAGGTGAGGTACAAGCAAAACATGGTTTTAAAAAATATGGGGTAGTTCTAGATGAGCTTTTAAACTCCACGGGCAAGATTGTCTGCTATATGTTTAGCCCTCAGCAAGTGTTTGGCGTTATCCTTTATAAAAGTTCTGTAATACAAGCCAAGGTAATTCAAAACAAAGACAAAAAAAAAGCTACCGAAAAAGACGATGATAGTCTTTTACCAAAACACCCTGCAGCAAGAACAAAACTTAGTTATATGGAAGTCAGCGGAGAAGGCATCGAAATAGGCGCTGATCGTCGGTTAATAGAAGACTTCTTGAAGATTGTTGATGAAGACAGAAACGGTGAGCCGCACATGGTCACATGTGATCTCCACAAAGAAGAAGACAAGCAAATAATTGAACTGTTGGAGAAGTGCAATTTCACACCTAAAGAGCTAAAGCATGGATTTTTGAGAATGAGCATTGCACTATAAGGATATATCCACCCACCCAAACAATATTATGATAAATAATTCTTGTGGCTTTTTCTGTTCACAGGGAGTCTCAACAAGTTGCCAACCTTTCCAACGACCAATCATTACTTTCTTTCATAAACAAACAGAATAATGCAGAATACCACTTTTTAACTGAAATTAGTATAGCTTTTCAATATTTGTTTTCAATAAAGTTTATAAAATGACCAGACTGAACCGTTATATCGAGTTTATTTTGCCAAAAAAATCAAAAGGGGCCGTTGTATAGAGTGTATGATGAGTGTATGTATATGAGTGTATGCTCATAGCTAACAAAAAAATATATATTTCCAACAATAACAACCCATTTCAACAAACGAAGTTTAACGGTTAGATGAGAAGAAAGTGGTGATATCTGGCTGCATTTGTTTCTTGCGGCGCTCTTCGTAGAAGTAGTCGTCTAGTGGATCGCTGTAACGGAGGACAGAAGGATCAGCAGAATTTTCTTCCAGATATTGGCGATGCGCCATCGGAGAACGAACTTTCTGTAATGCACTTTCAGATTTTGAATTACGCCCTGATCCATTGGCTGCAACAAAGTGTGAATTGCTAACGTTTAAAACCAAAAAAAGACATCTACCTGTGAGACGGCAGTGGTGTTGGGGGGGGGGGGAAATTTGACCTTGATGTTATGTTAAATACATAACAAATACGATGAAATCTCATACCTGCAGCAAATCACCACTTACTGTTCATTTTGACTACGAACTTGGTTGTGCCAAATGACCAGCGCTTCCTCCAACTGATCGTACTTGCCCCACTTGAGAGGTGCTCTCTTTATCGAATATATATTTTTTCTTAGTCGGGACCGACTATACGGGGCCGTTATATTGTGAGGGCCGTTATATCGGGAGTCTAGGTTGACGTTTTTTATTAGTGGGCCACCAAACAAAGCCAAAGGGGCCGTTATATTAAGAGAGCCGTTATATCGGGGGGCCATTATATCGAAGTTTGACTGTATACAAATGGTTCGAGAAGCCGAAGTGCAAAATGCTCGATGAATGTGGCCGACATGTTCAGCATCTGATAATCGATCAACAGCTGGCAAACCTAATACAAGAGAAGCGGGACAAACACCTGCCGATCTCAAGAAGCACAAAATAAATTTTTTTAACTTGGACGACTCAAGGACGAGCCGATATCAAAAGTCACCGGAGGACTACATTGAGGCAGTCGCAAAGTTCATGTAGAGCAGAGACACAAAGCGGTTAAGTTATCGGAGATCATCGCCATTAATAAAACTTCGGTCTGGTTTAAATGTCCGAAGAGGGTACATCCTTATTAAAGGCTGCCCGCTTAATAGAGTTATATGGTACTCTGGATAAACTCAATTAATTTGTTTCAAAAGTCCGCCAGAAATTCAGCTTTGCGTCAAGTTCTTTTTAGCACTACAGCTGAGTGGTGTCTTCTTTTTTTACTTTTGAAATATAACGATTTTAAACTCTTCTACTTGATAAGCCGACCTTGCCGTTGTTATTTCTTAAAAATATTAGTGCATGGTTTCTAACTAATAGCATGCCAGAAGTGCAACAAGTGTATGTTGTTATTATAAATAAATCACAAACACATCAAATATGGCAACATACGATGAGCACCAACAACCGAACAACCGTTTGATCATTGAGCAGGGCACTGCAAACATGGATGCTGCAGATCCTAACAACAATAACAACAACGTCCTACCCACAGTCCACAACAACCGCTTTGGAGCTGTTCGCGATAGGCTATTCCATGTCATGTTGGTCAAAGTGGCTATCAGCTATAGCAGACATGTATCTTACTTCTGGCGGCGAATTATCGAATTCTCAGTACTTGTTATGGTTGGTCTCTTCCCTTTTTGTTTCAGCCTTAAAATGCACACCTAAACTTTTTTTTTGAAGTTCTCCCTAAATGTCAGAAAAATGGAATTTCTTATTTTTAGGGTATGAAGAAGTCGAAAAAAAACGGGATTTAAACTTAGTTTTGTTTATTAGGCCACACCGCATATAGAAACTCTAAACACTGCTTGGTTGTAAGTTACAAATGAAATAGCTAAAGTGAAATGAAAAATGAAATGACATTTCATTTCATTTTGAAGTCATTTCACTTTAGCTATTTCATTTCACTTTGTGTTATTTCATTTTCAGATTTCATTTCATTATAAGTTTCATGTCATTTTAGCCATTTCATTTCATTTAATTTCATCTAACAAATTTTATTTCATTCTAAAGTCACTTCATTTAAGCCATTTTAAATGAAATTTCATTTTATTTAGAAAAACACTGGTTGTAACCCCCTCCCCAAATCAAATTTTCCGAAAGTGCTTAGAAACTTTTTTTAAGTAACAATTTTGCTAAAAAAAGAGGCCAAAATAGTAACTGAGAGGAGAATAAGAGCTAAATTTGGAAGGGAGGGGAGCAATAGGAGGGCAATAATTTGAAGGGCCATTCAACCAGGGCAAAAGGTGTCTCTAAATGCTTTCTCTGATCACGAGTATTGCTTGGAGTCATCTCGCAGGTAAGTCTGTCGCGCATCTCTGACTCTCAAAACGCTGGAAGCATAGAGTTGAGATGCGCACACAAACTTACCTGCGAGATGAATCTGAGAAATACTCTTAGTTAGTGCATTTATACACTCATTTTGCCAAATTCTAGCAATAAAAACATGGTAGGATACCTATAAATAAGGTGAGGGAAATAAGGGGGAAAAATCGACTTTTCAAAGGCAACAAGTCAGTCTTTTGTCAAAAAAATTTTTGCTCCAAAGTGCCTTCCCAATCGTAAAAACATGTTCTAAGCACGTTTTTGTGGTTAAAAAGCAAAAAAACATCATTGGGAGCCATTTGGGGAGGACTTTAACTAAGGCGTTTCGGCCAAATGCACGATATATAGTCAAATTTTAATCGGACGGGCTTGGCCACAGAGGCCGGTGAGCATTTGAGAATTTAAGCTTGTAGGTTATATTTTTTGAATTAAAGCATGTAAGGACGGGCACCTGAGATAACCAACTAAGGGTTGAACAGTTTGCACACAGATAGGGCTGTCGACATGTGGTCGACAAATGAGACTTTTCAGGCCGGCCACACGTGCTTGAAACGAATTTAATTTGCAGGCAATCTCGATGCTGACTCTGCTCATTTATGTGCACTTCATTCTCAGCCAGTTCCCTGGCACTTGTCTCTCTTCAGTCAAACAATCATGGCCAAGAAAAGGTGAGATTTTTTGGTTTGATACAAAAATATATTACAACAATGTCTTAGGTGTTGTTCGAGTGGAAGTTATCCAGAATATCGAAGAGTTTCGCCATTTACAAGCCAAAGCTCAAGAAGGTGAGTAGTAGGGGTATGTTACAAGGGCTACGTTATACTAATTGGGGTACTTTATAAACAAATATAAACAGAGTTGGCTGTAACAGCAGATTGGCTCTGCCGGAGCAGGAGAATAGGTACCGACTTCATACCTTGGTCCCTGTTGTTTTAGACCCTTCTAAGCATTCCTAATACGATAAAAACGATAGAAAAGCTATTTTCCGCCTCTCTTGGTCACAGAAAATCAGTTTTTGGAGAGTCGACAATTTTCATATTTTGCTTTGAGGAAACAGGGTAAACCATAGTATTTTCCGGACATGGACATGATTTTGTCGCAGCCATTTTTCGTCGTGCTGTGATTTTTTTGGCCGTACACAGTTGGCCTTGAACAGGTCAACATATTTTTCAAAATTTTACTTTCCCTTTTTTAGTTTGTCTTGCAAGGAGTGTTTATCCATACACCAAACAAACCAAGTGGATGTCCATTTGGTGTGAATTTTTTTCACTTTCAGGCTCCGAAACCTTTTTTCCTGTACTAATTAGAGCATTCTAAAGAAGGTTTGACATGGGCAAAATACCTTTTTATGGGGTGCTTTTTAAAATTTTCGAAAAATCAAAAAATAGCCTATAAAACGGTAATTTTACCCCTGTAAAACCTTCTTTAGAATACTTTAATTAGTACAGAAAAAAATTTCAAAGCCTGAAAGTAAAAAAAAAGTTCACATCACGTGAATATCCACTTGGTTTGGTTGGTGCATGGACAGTCACCTAAACTTGTAAAGTTTCCTTGCAAGACAAAACAGAGTGTAATAGTACTAACGCTTTTGCATACACCTACCGTATAACCTCTATTAATACCCCTCCCCATTCGTCACGATGGTCGGTGGTCAACGATTTTTTACGGCTCAACCACCCGACAATTGTGTACTGACATCATACTAAAAAATCGGTACGTGACAAAATAACGCCGCGCCGAAACATCGCCGCGGATAAAACACCGCCGCGGATAAAACACCGCTGGCCAAAACATCGCCGGACATAACATCGCCAAATGTCTTTAAAGTATTGTGTATTGGGGAATTAACAAAAAGGTTTTTCGAGTCCACTTTTTTTATTTTACAGACAATAACCTGCAAAAAGACTAAGAATAGATGCAGTCAGTAAAAATAACATGAATAATATAACAATAAAAATATCAACAAAATATTTCCAAAAGAGAAAAGCCTTCTCTAACCATTGCTGTTTCTTCTCAAACCCAGCACTTTGAACTTGTTCGATTTGTATATATTCTTCGCATTCCAGCACAGTTCGCCGTCAACTTTTGTCAGCGGGGTGTGCTGGAATTTTTGTTTCACCCTGATGCCGGCATCAGGGTCGAGTTCCTGGTGCCGGCATCAGGGTTGAGCCCCTGGTGCCGGCACCAGGGTTTAGGGGGCTGGGGTTTTAGGCAGGGCTGGGGTTTTAGGTAGGGCTGGCGTTTTAGGTAGGGCTGGCGTTTTAGGTAGGGCTGGGGTTTTAGGTGGGGCTGGGGTTTTAGGTAGGGCTTCAGGGACGCCCTACCAGGAATCTAAACCCTAGCCAGAAGCCCAGCCCTACCCAGAAATCCGAACCTAGCCAAAAACCCAACCTAATCAGAAACCCAACCCTAAACAGAAACCCAACCCTAACCAGGAACCCAACCCCAACCAGGAACCCAACCCCACCCGGAAACCCAACCCTATCAGGACTCCAGGGCCCACAAGCTCCAGGGCTAGCAAAGGAATGAAAATTTATTTAAGTTTGTCAAAATGACGCGTAGCACCAGGGTTCGGGTTGACGTCTGGGTAGGATTGGGAGTCCGGGTAGGATAGGGACTCCGGGTAGGATTAGGCTTCTGGCTAGGGTTGGGCTTCTGGCTAGGGTTGGGTTTCTCGGTAGGGTTGAGATTCCGGGTAAGACGCCCTTGGAGCCCTACCCAAAACCCCAGCCCCCTGTTGTATCTCTATTTTGTAGAGATAACAGTAGATAATAGTAGTTGGGAACACTGGTATCAACAACAATATATTTATGTGTAACACCAAAGAACAAACAACAATATAATAACGATAACGAACAATAACAGATGAACAGGACTTACTCTAATATATTAACACGAATAATGAATATAATACGAACTCGTCTTGCCCCGATAAGTCGTGTTGAAACCACGACATATTCAAATTACTCTAACACACAACACCCCCCAACCCTGATGCCGGCACCAGGGTGAAACAAAAATTTCAACACACTCCGCTGACAAAAGTTGATGGCGAACTGTGCTGGAATGCGAAGAATATGCAGTGCTGGGTTTGAGAAGAAACAGTAATGGTTAGAGAAGGCTTTTCTCTTTTGGAAATATTTTGTTGATATTATTATTGTTATATTATTCATGTTATTTTTACTGACTGCATCTATTCTTAGTCTTTTTGCAGGTTATTGTCTGTAAAATAAAAAAAGTAGACTCGAAAAACCTTTTTGTTGATTCCCCAATACACAATACTTTAAAGACATTTGGCGATGTTATGTCCGGCGATGTTTTGGCCGGCGGTGTTTTTTCCGCGGCGATGTTTCGGCGCGGCGTTATTTTGTCCGTGGCCGCTCAAAAATATAGCCCTGAATCTCAGCTACATAAGCTACCGACCGTCGTGCGTAATTGGGAGGGGTATTAATAGAAGTTATACAGTAAGCCTTAGGCTTGAGGCAGGCCAGCCGGCTAATCTTTACTTCACCCCCATTTTTACGAGAAATTGTCCACAGATTCTGTGAAAGTGAAAAAATATTTTTCGAGTTTTGCTTGGTAATAAAAAAATTACATGAAAAAGCCGTGTTTGTTTGCAGCATTATCAATTAAACACTTGCAGAGTCTGGCCGGCTAGTGGAAAATGCTTCCACACACTTTGACCTGCGCCAAATCTTGATTCGTGGACCTGTAGCATTGCCCAAAGAGCTGAAGTCAAAACATGGCTACTCAAATCCCCTCCAGCCATCATTTAAAATGACAACAGACAAAAAAGCAATAGTGGAAGTCGTAGAAGAGGCGTCTAAGGAGACTTCCACAACCAACAACTCTTCACTGGCTGCATATGTGCACTCGTTGTTGGCCTTTTTCTACCAACCCATTGACTTGAACTTCAACGAGCTGGACTCGGATGGACTGGTGAGTGGGCGAGAGCCAGTGCCCATCATTGAAGATGAGATTGAACAGCTGGAAGAGTTAGAAAACCGCTTTGGAGGTGGGGATTTTTTTTTTTAATGACATGGTGCAGTTGTTGTGTTTAGTTGATTCGAATGCACTGGAACCGGCGTTTCTGTATGTAGTAGAATACTCACTTCACTATGGTCTCTTGAAATTGTCTCCAAGCATGAGACAGGAGTTTGGAATCCCTTCCATGCTCGTTCAGGTCAGCCGCTTTTTCAGTTTCTAGCTCAAATGAGCGTCAGCACACACTCGTTTTCGCTAGTATTTGGTTTGAAGATAATACAGTAGTGTGTGGGACTTTTAATTGGGTATTTGGATAGAATTAGGACTAAGAATTAGCACTTAAGTACTGATAAGTTTTTCCCATTTTTTTATGGGAGAGGTTTGGCGCTAGGAAGAGATCTGTGTGATGGTAAGTTCAGCTGCTATGTTGATTGCCTTCTAATTTTTAAAGACATTTGGTAAATATCTATAATTTCAGTTAGACTCAGAGTCGGAGGAATGTTTTGGAGACTGGAAAAGCAAGTTTCTAATGCGCTACTTGACCGGCTTTGAAGACATCATTATGTCCTCAGTGCGCTCCCTGGCCGAAAATGAGACAGAGAAAGGCTTTTTGAGAGACATGATCAGTGGAGAACACTACCACTTCATTTCAATGGGCATTTCCAGAGTCAGCTACTTGACCGCTTTGCTCGTCATGCTCATCTTTGTCAGTTTTCTTTTAAGTTTTCTTTTGGACAAAAGGTTTATTAAAAGCAGCTTTGAAGACATTTGCCATTTCCATGCTGCTTCGCTTCTCCCACCACCAGATCTTCCTGTTTATTGTGGATTTGTTGCAAATGTTTGAGTTGAACCAGCCACTGGTGTTCCCCATCGCTCCATTGCTAACAGTTATTTTGGCTCTAGTAGGTAGGTGTTTACTGTTTTTTGAATTCAAACCCTCTAGTAAATCAAACGAAATGTATATGGTGGTCCATGAAAAGAGGATATTTTAAAGGGTAGAACTTCTTCAACCTCCAAAAACCCATTGTGCAGCAAAAATTTTTTTTTTTACATTACTTTTTACGTTACTTTTTACATTAATATCAGGCAAATTCTTTGTTTAGACCACCAATCGACATCCTTCGACTAATCCTTTGCTGGCCTAAAACACAAGAAGATTTGACATAATAATGCATGTCTCCTATATGACCCAACTTTGAAGTCTTTCCCGTAATCATTCTCGCGTACGAACAGTTCGCAGGCTTGCTGCTTAAAGATTCTTCTTGAGACCTTCTTCTTTTCATACCTTTGCTCGCGCACCCAAGTGGCATCATCGTCCAGCTCTCCAAAGATAAGATGTTGTCCAGATCCAGGAAGTTGTTTTAATCCCTTCTTAAATGAGCCAATAAGCACGATAACAATAAAATCTTAATAGCTTACTGAGACGTGCGTAGTTGAGTTTCTTGGCTGACCCATTCACGAACAGTTGTACGGCCAACTCCGAACTTCTTAGAGGCTGAATTCTTGGAGTACTTTTTTGTGTAGTCGACGGCTTCTAGCTTCTTTTCAATTGAATGGGCCTTGCGCTTGCGAGAAAATGACCTTGAATCCTGGCTTGACCCTACACTTACACGCTACCGAATTCATTGCTCTCTTGATCGCTCATCTTTAATTGCCTAAAAGAAGAAGAGTTCAGTGTTAACTGTACATTATATCAAACGACCGCAAGAAAATGGATAACAAAGCACAACTTACAGTGAAACGGTATAGGTAAAACACCCAGAGGTGGCGTTTTATTAGAGAGTGGCGTTCTATTAGAGAGAATACGGTATAACTAGACCTGATACTGTTGTTGCAGGTATGGAAGCAATCATGTCCGAGATCTTTAATGATACATCAACAGCTTTCTATGTGATTTTACTGGTTTGGATGGCTGATCAGTGAGTGTAGAAAAGACTGAAAAGATGAAAAAATTTGCTTCAGGTATGATGCCATTTGTTGCCACTCTTCCATAGGCAAACGCCATTGGTTGCGTTTCTTCTACCTGTATCATTTCGCCTTCTACGCATATCAATACAGGTTCAACGGACTTTATGGAGGGCTGGCATTGCTTACTTCAGCCTTCTTCATATTCGTGAGTGAATACTGGTTTATAGTGACAGTTGTAAACTAGCTTTTAATTGACCAACTTTAGCACTCGATGATATTCTTTTTCCACCACTATGAGATGCCTTTGATAGTCTACCAAGAGCGATTGCAGCGGATAGTTAATGATCTCCAACACAACAATAATGTAGTTTAAGCCCTACTTGTTTCAACATCAGAAATACAGTCGGGGATTGGACAAAATCCAGCTAGGACAAAATCCAGCTAGGACAAAATCCAGCTAGGACAAAATCCAGCTAGGACAAAATCCAGCCAGGACAAAATCCAGCTAGGACAAAATCCAGCCGGACATAATCCAGCTAGGACAAAATCCAGCCGGACATAATCCAGCTAGGAAAAAATCCAGCCGGACATAATACAGCCGGACATGTTTTAGTTACTGGAGCTGCGCAAAGAAGAGTCTTGAAATGCATTTATGATCAAGAGTATCGCTCGGATTTATTTATGGGACAAGTAAGGGGCCACTTTCTAAGGAAAG
>BBSZ01014141.1:0-11525 GCA_000981365.1 Subanguina moxae
CCGAAAACTACTCTGCATTACATAGTTTCGTAAATCTCGAGCTTAAATTGCATACAACTATGCGCTTGTATGCCATTAAACGATTTTTCTACCGTTATTAGCACATAATTACTGCTAAGAAATAATTTAAGCATGGTTGAAAGAATCTTAATTTTCTTAAAGCAAACTAGCATCAGTTTTTCATAACAAAATAGATGTTCTAATAAAACTTTATCCCTCACATAGCAATATTATTATTAGTTGAGCAGTTCCATATTAAGCAATAAGCCGTTGGCAAAGCAGCAAAACAGAAGACACTTCACAGTGTGAAGTTGAATCCACTTGGACAAACCAATTCAAAAACTCCTCACATATATTCCATAAAAGATGGGAAAGTTGCGAGATTCCTATGCCCTCATTTATTCTATTTTTGCATGATAGTTTATGAATATGAAATTAATAAACGACGTGGACGGAGCGGGGCTCTGCCTGGATTGACTTTTGACCCGAAATGCCGCCCGAAACTCCATCGGTTGTCACCCATTGGGTGTAAACCTAAATTTTTTCTATCACATGATAATCCAAAGAAACTCGAGCATTTTATCCAAATATAGTACAGTCCGGCAAGCCTGGGGACCGGCCTCAGGGTGCCGGATAACTGGAGTGCCGGATAACTGAGGGTTTTTATTCTTTTCGAGAGCAAGATGCTGGTTAATTGAGCTTTTCATTTATTCAAGTACGATAATATTTGTTACTAAAACGAATCAACCATAATTCATAACAATCAGTGAAATCGGTTAGCTTCTTTTGAGTTTGTGTTTTGCCCGATGCTGGTAGATGAATTCGTCCCAAGCGTCACTATGCTTTAGAGTGGCTGGATTGTCTAAATTTTTTTCGGTGAAACGGCGAACAATTTCCATGGCTTTTAGGGCTTCGAGGATTGTAATGGGCAGCGCCACTGGATCGGTGTCTTCTTCGTCCACATCGAAGGTTTCACTGTCGGCCTATTGGCTGTCCTGTGTTGAGACCTCTTCAACGATTTCTTCCAGAGATTAAGCGCAAAAAAATTGAGGGGTGCCGATTAATCGAGTCTAATTTTCATAGTGGAGACTGACTTGGGGGTGCCGGATAAATGAATGCAGGATAACTGGAGGTAAGTTTTTCTTTATTTCTTTGCCGGCCAACCAAATCAAGGTCAAGGTGCGGGATAACCGGGGGTGCCGGATAACTGGAGTGTCGGATAACCGAGGTTCAACTGTATTTGGCATGTGTCCGTCACGCTTTTTTTTTGAATTTGGTGCCAAAAAATTTTTGCTTTTGGAGACCGTTATGTCCAAATTTTTGTAAAAAAACTTTTACTTTTATGGTTTATGCTTTTACGATCTTATAAAGGTCGCGATGACACACAAGATGATGGCGGTTTCGGAAACGACACTCACGGGCACGGAGTCCACAGCGAGGACAAAAAAGAAGACCAAGGTTGAGGCGAGGACAAACAAAAAGATGGAGGCCAATTATTTCCACAAGCACGGATTCCGGTGTAAATGAGACTAAAGGCATTGAGGCCATACGCATTTTTATGAAACCAAACACTATTTGAATGTATTTAAAATTTGTTAAAATAAATTTGTTTTGAAAACTCTGTTCATTGCAAGAAGATCCATATGTTTCAATACAATTTGTGCTCTAAGAGGGGGTTAAAAAACAAAGAAAAATTATATTAAACGATGCCTTTGATCACCCTCAAAAACTTTTTAAAAAATTGACATGAGTCGATAAAAAGAGGATTTACGTCATATTTATCAGTTGTATCCCAATAACTAAAAAGGCTTAGGCTTTTCCCTTGCAGGTATCTACCGCATAAAGGAGCTCTGGTATGCATGCTATTTTCATGCATTCATATAACAGAGTAGCGTCTGATAAATGTTTTTGGTGGGTGGTGGTTGTTGTATAGCTGTTGGTAATTTTAAAACATCTATGTTCCCAAATAGCTGTTAAACTTTCATCGATTTTGCTGGGAAAATTGAGGGAGTAAGGATTTATCTACACGAATATTTCAAAAAAATGCTCGAGTTTTTTGGGCAAACCTCTATTATATTTCTGTTTTTGCAACTAACCAGTTCTGACATGTTTATATTGATGAGTTCTCCTCGCTACAGCTTTAGTATTTTATAGAATACAACGGTCTCTGTGATCAGCAGCCTTAGCTTAGAATTTTTCGCACTCATTCGTCAATAGAAAATTTTCAATGATTCAGAGACCTAAAATGAGGATAAAGCAAAAAATTTCCTTAATCCCCCAAGCAGATTTTTCCCCAAAAATGCAGCTGCTTTTTCTTTATTTTTTTTCTTTTTTAAGATGCACTTACAATAAAACGAAGTTGTTTCACTTGTCCTCATTTATTAATTGATTATGCGGAAGAGTGATTGGCAGAAGTAATAGCAGGGATGAGTGAAAGAAGAGAGGTTAGCCTAGCTGCAGTGGATGCCCATTTTTACAACGAATGGCCATGGTGGCCACTACTTGGCTTGGCCATTGTGCCTCTGGCCTGTATTCTCGGCAACAGCCTGGTGATTGCGGCTGTGTGGACCACAAAAGCCCTGCAAACACCCACCAACTACTTGTTGGTCAGTCTAGCCTGTGCCGATTTGTTGATTGGCGCAGCAGTAATGCCCTTCAACATCTACATGTCGGTCAGTGATCACAAGGTTGAATTTAAAAACGGATGTTTTTATGTATTAGAATTCTAGGTGAATGGTCTGCACTGGCATTTGCCCGCAGTCACCTGCTATCTTTACTGTGTGTTGGACGTGGCTGCGTCCACTGCATCTATCATTCACTTGGTGCTTATCAGTATGGACAGGTGGATACTTGTTTGGAAGCTATCTTAGCCTTTTGCTCAAGTGGGATAGTGAAAAGCAAAAACTTGGTTTTACTTTAGAGTTTACAATAAAAAAAAATTACTCTGCTCGATTGTATCACGCCTCCCCAAAAAAATGAAAATGCCGCTAAATACGTGTCTTATCCACGCCTAGACTATTTTAATATGGTCGCCTCTCGATATAACGAACCCCTAAATTCAAAAAAATGTGTTTGTGGAATTGTGTTTTTGACCTATGTTTTGCTGGTGTCTTCTGGGCATGTTATATACCAAAATGTAGCTTATAATCTAGGCTACATTTTTTGCCTTAGAGACATCAATATCAGAATCAGCAAAAATTGAGTTTAAAAAGTGGTCGGACACAGCTGTGGACCGAACTTTTTGGGATGACGTGTTATCAAAGTTCGAATGTAACCTTATCGTACTCAACGCATCAGGTTCACCTGCAAACATAGTGGGCGAAAAAGATACAACGATCCTCTCGATACAACAGAAATTTAAACCATGAAGATGATTCGGAAAATTTTCATTTTTTACCTTTTTTAAAACCAAAATCGCTCCCTGAGTTTTTGACATTTTTCTTTGATCTTTTCTTTGTTCGATCACAAATAATGTGAGGAGCAAAAAACAGATTTGTGACACGCATTTCTGAGTGGGCCAAACATCCAGAAAAGCCCAAAAACAAATTTTCGAAAAGTTTTTTCCCAGGGAAAATTTTTTCCACCAGACAAAGTGAAAATTCAGCTTCGCCCATTTTCTAGTCGGCAACCTTTTTAGTCACTAAGGACATCATAAAAAAAGATTGCAGTAACATACCTAAAAATACAGCGTTTCTGACGCAATGCAGCGCTTTAGTGTAGCTAGAGTAGAAGACTAGATAGTTAGTCGAAAAGCGAGTATAAAAGATCTCCAGCTCCTCTTGCATTGGAGGCACTGTGTTAGACTTTATCAAAACCATGTGCTCGAGCCGAGTTCTTCAACCACTACTAAATTTTCCAACATTTTCAAGAGCGAGTAAGAAAGCTGCAACTTATAAAGTCAAAACAAAGAGAAAGAAAGACAATAAAAATTTTTATCGCTTGCTATAAGAAATTGTAGTCCGGTTTTATCGCTGTGGGAATTTGACAAAACGCGGCAAGTTTTATCGCTTTCTTAGGTTTTTATTGCTTTTGACATCCATGTTATTAAGCAGGAAAAAAATTACAACTCTCATCACAAAATTCTCCAGCTTTCTTTAAATTTCAAAAATAATGTGGTTAATTCAAGCGAATTGAATTCGCAACGGAACGCAAGAAGTCTAGTAAACTAATTTTGCTTTAGCCACGCCTTTTCAAAACGTGAAAAAAGGTTCACTTTGGCTTTGCAGAAAATTTTTGCGCGAAATTCAAAAATTCCTCTTATTTGACTAGAAAAAATGAGTTCCAGACTTTAAATAGCTTCTAGTTTTTAAAACTCTGAATTCTCCAAAGTCTGTCTGACAGGTTTGTAGAGGAGACTCAGGGCTGCATTTTGGTCTAAAAATTGTTTCAAATCATGCGACTTTTCAATATTTTCGATTTGATTGAAATTTCGTGCAATTTCAGAGCTTAAGATGGTGTCGACAAGAAAGGCTTGTGTCAAGTTAGAACAGCTGTTGGAACCGCAATCTCAGTGTCGAGCAGCAGCCAAAGATGAACAAAAGCAGCATTAAAGAAAAAGGGGGCAAAAAGCAAAATTCAAGAGAAAAATACCAAATGAAGTCTGTTCGCTTCATTTCCGATGTTTCAAGAAACTTTCAAAGACATGCCTGAGAAAGCGCAGGTAATAATATCTTTTATTGTTAGAATTCACCAGTTAATAGTGGGCTTTCTCTGTTGTATAGAAGTTCATTGCTGAGAAAGCAATTTTTTTTCCTCAGACGGGTCCTGGCGTTTTCCTTGCTTGATCGGATCCTGAAGGTATTGTTTCTGATTTTCTCATTGGAGCTTTACAAATTTCTTTATAGATGCAAAACGCGTTTGAAAAGAAAACTTTAATTTGTACTGCTCTTCGTTTAGCATGAAGCCACGTAAGCTTTTTTCTATTCCATTTGTTTGTGAAATGCGCTGATTTTAGAAGAAAAGGTGTGCAGAATAAAATCACGAGATGGATCTCCCCAGATAAGTTTCGTTGGTCTATTGATAAACGTTCTCCTGAATGTATGAATGACTCATGTGTGTGGTTCCATTTGCCGTGGGTTTTTCGGTTGTTGCTCATTCGACGAATTCGGTTCACTTGACGGACAGTCTTTACATCGTTGCTCATATGCATATCATGTCTCGGTTTGTTTTCTACTTTTCTGTTTGGTCTGCTTTTGTAAACGTTATATGTTAGTGTCAGTAGAAATGTATGGGAAGCAAGAGGCAATTCGGATTTTACTGGATGCGTTCGATCAAGTCGCCAAAACCTGTGACTGGCATTCCCTTATAATATAGCGACGTTTACTCAATATGGCTGTTTCATTAGGCAAAACCCACTTTTTGACCTTCTTCAAGCAAAGTTGTCTCCAAAACGCTCTCCTTGATAAAGAAATTTCAGTGAAAATTATACCTGACGATCTGCAATAAAAGTTCACTTGTGACTGAGCTCTTTGCCGCTACCATTGCTCAAATAAAATCAAACTCAAAGTTTGCTAATTATGGTTGCTTCATTAAACAAAACGCACTTTTTGATGCAAAAATTATGTTTTTCGTCAAAAAATAGCCCTAAAAAAGTAAAAGACAAACAAAAGAAAAAGTGACATTGCTAGGTGGATTTGAACCTCAGAGACCGAAAAACGTGGAATGTAACGCTTTACCACTAGAGTCTAGTGACTAGACCATCAAACGCGCCTTTTTTTCAAAGTGAACCTTTTTTCACGTTTTGAAAAGTCGTGTAGCGACTAATGACGGTTAGCAAAGTTAAATCGATTTTTCTGTGAATGGATCTTCTTCTTGGTTGACTGACTCCTCCAATCCACGCGATCAATTTTTGTTCAGCCAATGTTATTTCTCCTTTAATGATTCGGCGTATCGACGTTTCGCAAATTTTTGTGTTTTTAAATGTTATAAATTTTGCCTTGGTCCTCTAAGCTCATTTTTCGCAAAAATATTTTTTCTCATAATGTCTTTTAAACAGCATTTTTTTAACAGCTCCTTTTTGATTTTTTGTTTCTCACATCAATACAAGCCACACACACTTTTTGAGCATACAAATAAGTTTTCAGGCTTAGGGTAGGTTAGCAAAGGTTAAGTTAAGCAGCATACACCTTACTTCCTTTAGATTTAGTATTTCACGCGATATTTCACACCAATAGTAGTAAGTAAGAAGTATAGATTGAACATAGTTTTGTTAACTGCGGCCTACCGCATAAAGAAGCTCTGGTATGCATACATGTTTTATGCATCCAGAGTCACATTCGAGTGATTTATGCCTCAGGTATGTATGTGTGCGCATCTCAAGCCCAAGCCCCCTACGCCCCCGGAGGGGGCATAGGAGACTTAAAGGGTTAGAGATGCGCGCACAGACTTACCTGCGAGATTAATCCGAGCAAGACTCTTGACCATAAATGCATCTAAAGACTTTTTTGCCCAGCTCCAGTAACCAAAACATGGTAGAATTTCCTAATATAAAGTTGTGCTTCGGATGCTTCTACCCTAAACAAGCCATGTGGATGGCCACTTTGTGTGTTTTTTTACTTTCAGGCTCCGAAACCCTTTTTCATTCACTAATTAGAGCATTCTAAAGAAAGTTTGACAAGGGTGAATTATCGTTTATAGGGTGCTTTTAAATTTTTTTGAAAAATCGAAAAAAAAGCTTACAAAACGGTAATTTACCCTTGTAGACATCCGCTTGGTTTGGTTGGTGCTGAGACTGTCCATCACAGTTACGGTTAATGCATAAATAAAAATTCAAAATTACGAATATTCCATTCAAGACGAAATTGCAGTTTCAAAATGTGGCAAACCTGCCGTTGAGAATTTGGCTGTGGAAAAAGTGGCGAAGCAACCATGGCGAAACGGTCGTACACCAAAAATTAGCTTAGGAGCTGTCTCACAATTATTATGAGAAAAAAAAATTGCAAAACAATGAGCTTGGGGGACCAAAATTTGTAAAATTTAAAAATGCAAGAATTTGCGAAAAGTCTATGCACCAATGATTCGAATCATCTTCCAAACCCTCCGATGGCTTTGAGCTTCAATTCTTGCAATTTGGTTGTTATAGGCTTCAATACCTGCAACTGCTGCAATGAAAAACTTTTATCTTTGCAAAAATAAATATTATTAGTTCTCGACTTATTCTTCTTGACTAATTCATCCACGTACCATTTTTGAGGGGAATATCGAGCATGTCTTCTTGTTCCGTCTAATTTTTAACGATCGTAGTAATTTTTTAACGGAATGGTCTATATTTTAGTCACACTAGTTTTGTCGGTGAACTACCCGGTTGAAGAGCAACTGGTTGAAGAAATTTTCAATTTTTCGATAGGTAGATAACAACCCCGTTGAAGAATTTACCGGTTGAAAATTTGCCGGTTGAAGAACTTACCGGTCGACTACTTTCTAGTCGAGAACGAGCGGTTGAAGAACCTCGGGTAGAGCCCCAATATGAACCACTATTTGCAGGCTTGTTGCTGCCACCAAGCCAGCCGAATACAAAACCCCTAAGCACAAAAGACGGGTCTACTTAGCAATAGGACTGACTTGGGCGTTCAGTGTTTCTCTTTCACTTCCTTTAGGTATACCAGTTAAATGAACACACAAGTTAAGGCAATGATTTAGTCACGGGTTTCAATGATGCTACACGCTACTTCTTGCTCCATGAACATCACTGCGGCATTTACTCGCCCATCTACATGTTGTGCAGCTCAATATTTGCCTTCTATTTGCCCTGTATGATCATGTCCATCACTTATGGCTTCATATTCTATACGCTGAAGAAAAGGCTTAGGTCCATCCAATTACAAGAAATGGCTGGAGGTCAATTTCTTGGTTTCGGAGCTGATGTCGGCAACATCACTACTTCTGCTATTGAAACTGTCATTGGTAAAATGCGTTTGAAGACTCATTATGCTCAGTTTAATTGAGGAAATCGTAGTAAAACATGATAAATACTACTGTATTTCTGGTTCAGTAAAAGAGACGGGTGAAGGGCCCTTCAAATTAGTGGCCCCTATGACTCCGTTCCCCTCCCAATTCACAGACACGGACATGATTTCGTCGCGGCCGTTTTTCGTCGTGCTATGATTTTTTTGGCCGTATACAGTTGAACATTTTTCTAAATTTAATTTCCCTTTTTCAATTTGTCTTGCAAGGAGCTTCACAATTTTAGATGATTATCCATGCACCAACCAAATCAAGTGGATGTCCACTTGGTGTGAAATTTTTTCACTTTCAGGCTCTGAAACCGTGTATCCTTTACTAATTAGAGCATTCTAAAGAAGGTTTGACATGGGAAAAATATCGTTTTAGGGCGTGCTTTTCAAATTTTTCGAAAAATAAAAAATAACCTATAAAACGGTAATTTTACCCCTATTAAGTCTTCTTTAGAATACCCTAATTAGTACAGGAAAAAGGGCTTCCAGAGTCTGAAAGTAAGAAAAAAATTCACACCAAGTGGACATCCACTTGGTTTGGTTGGTGCATGGAGAAATACTTAAACTTGTGAAATTTCCTTGAAATACAAACCAAAGTGTAATAGTAACAACGCTTTTGCATACAACTAAGTCTTAGGCTTGGGGTTGGCCAGCGCACGTTAGCCGTGAACTGCTAAACCTAGGTGAGACAGGTTATGATGATGGCGCAACGAAAAAACGGCCGCGACGAAATCATGGGATGGACCGCCCGATTCAGCCCCTATCCTCCTCTAAGTTACTATTTGGCCTCTTTTTAGAGAAATTGTTTCTTAAAAATGGGTTTTAAGTACTTCTTGAAAAATCGATTTTGGAGGTGGAAGGTGCATAACCAAGTTTTTTTTTTTGGGGAGAGGGCATAACCGAATAGCGTCAATTTTCCGTTGGTTTGACCAAAAAATAGATGTAGAGATGCAAAATGACTTAGGTTGTAATGTTTGTAACCCAAAGTACTCGATTAATGCTCAAAGCATTAACTAAATTGAGCGCTAAACGAACGAAAAAAGTGGCTAAAACCTATTTTGGGAGCGGTCGTACTAGTAAACTTTGGTCAAACATTTTTTCCAGGGGTTGAGGCCAAAAACCGCAATATGATTTCTTGGGAGAAACCCTTATTGAGGAAAATCGAGGAAACAGCTGCTGAACATGCCAGCTCTCTGAATGACAGTGAGAGAGAACAGGTTTTTTATTCCTTTTTCATAACGTTTTTACTAATGTAGTGTTCAGCTGCAAACTATTCTAGAAGCAGTGAACCCCAGTTCCTCAGGTAGTCAAGAAATACTCAGTCAAGAAGCCACAACCTACGATATAGAGGAGGATGACCGCAGTGATCGTCCCTCGTCTGTGCTTCTAGAAGCAGTCACTCTTAGGCAACATTACAGTGAGACATATTGCTCTTCTTTGGCATTGGAAGTTCCCAAAAATTGTTTTAGTACGAAACTGTAAGTCTTCTTTGAAACGTAATTAAAAGTTTAAAATGGTTAACCGAAAGCTGAAAATCAGAACAAAAGAGAATATCAACGAATGCTTGCAACTAAAAAACAACAGCTAATACAGAGAACAAAGACAAAAATTTTAACTAAAAGGTGGAAAATTTGTATACAAAAGAGTATTTATTCTAATCATGGTAAATTAAACCCGTGATTTGTCATAAATCCTCTAATAATCCACTACTTATTTTAACTCTACTCTATGAAGTGTTTTTGGATCTATAAAAAAGTTTTGTTTCAGAGCAACTCGGCGTTTCTCGGAAGCCCTTCAATCTACACTTCATAGCAAAGGCAAGCGCATCTCCATCATCGTGGGTGACTCTTCCAGTGGTGAAGAATTAGGTGGCAAATTTGGAACCAAGCTAAAGGCTAATAAAAAGCATACCGTTCGACGACATTCCTACCAACCTCCTGGATCTTTGACGCCTGATGAACTGCAAAATAAGAATAGATTGAGGCCACAAAACTTGGTAAGTCGATTATTTATGTCTGTAAAGGTTTTTTGCAACTTTTTAGAGAAACAAAACAATGCGTCGTCTATCAGAAATTATTAGTGAGTGGGAAAGACCAAGTCGCTCTTCTCTCAGTCAGATGTACAGTTTTGCAAGACGAGAGAGTGTATATATTGCTAGGAAGAAATTGGCTGGACTTAAAGACTGGGCACTCGACTTGCTGGCCAAGCTCAAATCCAAGCAGGGTATGGCTATTCGCAGGGAGACGAGGGCAACCAAACTGGTCGCCACTGTGATGGGTATGCCTTTCGTTTTTGACTCAATTATTGTGTTTGATAGATTTAAATTTCAGGTGTGTTTCTGGTCTGCTGGTTGCCTTTCTTCAGTTTAAATATGTTTAAAGTTTATCGTCTATTCTCCAACAATTGGCCATCTGAATTAGAGGTGTTGTTCCATTGGTTCAGTGCTTTAGGCTATCTCAACAGTTCACTCAATATCGTGATTTATAGTGCCATTAACAAGGTGATTTTAGTAAATCATACCAATAGTTAAATTTTTAAATTGTTCAGAAAGCGATGCCGGTTTAGAAAACCTTAAAAACAGCCTGAGCTTCTTTATTTTTGGAATTTAACCTGGGGCTGTTTCAATTAAACATCAAATCAATGAATTTCGTCAAGTATGACGAAATTCACTAATTTTGGGTCTTAATTACCAAAAATTAAGTCAAATGAAGTCATCAATTTAATTTTCGTCAAGCGATTAATCAAGTCAATAATCAAGTAACTTTTAGTCAAGTCAAGTGTATAAGTGCGGGAAATATATGGACGTTTTACTCTTATATCCAGTCTCTAACCTGATTTTTTCGCAAGCCTCCCCCATACTTCGGCAAAACAGCGAAACACGAAACATGTTCTGCGAAAAATTACCCAAAAAGGGGTGGATTATCCAAAAAAGGATTATGGTTATTTCCGGGGTGTCCGTGACCAAAGTGATACAGGATTAGTTACAAATTTGGATTTTTTACATTATAATGCCAAGTTTTACTGGTGTTTCAGTTTGCCTTGAAAAGAACTTGTGCAAGTTTAAGTGTTTACCAATATTCAGCCATCTACCAACCAAACCAAGTGGATGTCCACCTGGTTACTTTCAGGCCTTTAAAACCTTTTTTTTTCTGTACTAACTAGAGTATTCTAAAGAAGGTTTGACAGGTGTGAATCACTGTTTTGTGGGCTATTTTTTAGTTTTTGTAATTTCGCTCAAAAAACATTTGCCTTGTTCCTTAAAGATAACAACCTTATATTATGGAATTCTGCCATGTTTTTGTTACTGGAACTGGGCAAAAAGAGTCTTTAAATGCACTTACGGTCAAGATTTTTACTCGGATTAATCTCGCAGGTAAGTCTGTGCGCGCATCTCTAACCCTTCAAGCCTCCTACGCCACCTCCGGGAGCGTTGGGGCAGGCACTCGAAGACACTCAAAACAAACACGTTAAATGAATAGAAGGAGATCAAGCAAGAAAAAACCACATCTGATGCAGCAATAAGTATATCTGATGCAAGAAAAAGGATTTGTCTTTTAGACGAGATCTTTTTTT
>BBSZ01014150.1:0-11112 GCA_000981365.1 Subanguina moxae
GTTTTATAGACTTTTTTTCGACTTTTCCAAAAAATTAAAAAGCACTACGTAAGACGGTATTTTAACTCTGTCAAATCTTCTTTAGAATACCCTAATTAATACAAAAAATAATAATTTGAGAGCCTGAAAGTAAGAAAAAAAATTTCACACCAAGTGGACACCCATTTGGTTCATTTGGTGCATGGAGAAAAACCTAAACTTGTGAAAGTTCTTTACAACACAAAACGAACAGGGAAAATAAATTTTGAAAAACCACGGCCAAAAAAATCATACGACCATAACGAAATCATGGGATGAAACATGTTTGCAAATTGCAATCATGGAACTAAAGTCTCAAAAAATAGGTGAATCACTCCATAATAATAGACCATTGACTATGATCAGCAAGATTGAACACACGAAGCTGACTTAAAATAGTAGAATGAACATATTAATTAATTGTATGAGCTGGCCCGATTTTGTCCGGCCCGCAATTTGCCGTGTACCTTTACAAACGATTGGTAAGCCTTTGCACGCATCTCTAACTCCCATAACCAGTAAAAGACATGTTTTTAAAGGAAAGACAATAGGAGTACAAGACTTTTTATGCGCGCTAGATCCTAGCTATGATACCCGGCTATGATAGAGTAGCGCCAAATGCTCAATGGGCAAAAGAAAATCCCGTATGCTTTTCATGGCATGTGTTTTGCATTGTTTGATATTTTCAATCACTATATATTCATTTAGTTTGTCAGAGTTAATTATTACGACTTAAAAATTTGCTTATATGATGATGAGGAAGGAAAAAACAAATAAAAGAGATGAGAGCGAATAAGCAGCATTTCAACCAGGACAAAAGAACCATGACTAACAAACAGTCACAATTCTTTTTCCACAATTTCATTTATTGATAAGATGAATTCTACATTCCAACAAAATAATGCATTTCATTCCCTTAATTACCCCCCACAAAATCGGGGTGCGCAAAAATAAAAAGCTTTACAGGTTGAATAGGATGAGTGCTCAATGCCATTTTTAAGTCTTTTAAAAGACCATACTTGTTCAAGTAAAAAAAAAAATGCACAAATTTGACACTTCTCTTTCCTCTCTATTAATACTCTTTTGGACGGTTGAAAATTTGTCGGAAATAGGACAAAAGAGTATGCCGATAGAGGAAAGAGTATATTGGTGGACGGAAGAGAAGTGTCCCGAGCGCATTCAAATTTGGACAAGTTCCCTTGTCTGCAACAAGTATGGTCCTTTAAATCCAAACAATAAAAACCAAACTAAATATGTTAGAAAAATAATTCTTCAATAAAAACACTAAAAGCCCATCTTTTAAGGTGGTGAAATAGAGGAGAAGTAGAATAAACAAAACAAAAACAAAAAGGAACACGTACTAGAGAGAGGGAGAGTAGAAGGAATAGGAAGAAGCAAAACAAAATTTGTTTGTGTTCGGAGGAAGAAGATTTTTTGATTAGTCATGGCAATTTAGGTTTTTTTCCAGGCAATAGTCTTAAAACACAAAATGTTAGCAACTATCCAAATTTGATACTCTTACAAGAGCTCCTCCAAAATCTAAAAATACGGTTGTTTAGCATGAAAAAGTATTTTTGGGTTACAGTCGACTCTCCCACTTAGGACAGCCTCTGCCTGTCCCAGTCTTACAAAGTTTATTCTCACTTTTGACAGTATTAGGACAGCCAGTCAAATTTTAATTAATCGCTACTGAGAGCAACACTGGAACAGGCACCCAACTCTAGAACAGACTGGATGCTGTTCTACAGTTGACTGGGGTTCCTATTTCATACTTTAGCCCGCTATTCTTTAAGATGTTGTATTGGAAAGCAGTTTAATCTTCAGGCGTCATCTATACGCAATATCCTTAAGAAGAAGGTGGTAATCCTCAAAGCAATCAACGAAGGTGGTAAGGCAAAGCGGGCTTCTCATCAGCCAGTCAAGCAAAAAGACCTGGAAGCGGCAGTCCTTCAGTCGTAATAAATATGTATGAATAAAATATTGGATTTGCAGTGTAACCGCTCTCACTTAGGACAGCTGAACTGTGTTTTAGTAAATCATTCTTTCACATAGAACATTCCTACTTAGAACAGCATTTGGTTGGTCCCTTTGCTTTCCTAAGTCAGAGAGTCGACTATATCTATCCCAGATTAAAAATGTTCTTTTTAAAAGTGCGACAACAAAGACATTGGCACAGGTTATTTAGAAATGGTTTTTTAACTTTTCTTACACCCAAGTTGGGTGACCCAACTCGCCTCGCCCAACTCTCCCCGGGTGCCAAACTAAAGTCTTTTTAAATGCTCTAAAGAACTTAAAGGATCTTTATAAAAGCATTTCATTTGGACGATCTCAAAATTAAAATTTTTAATCTATTCTCTATAAATAACCCAAACTACCACCCTTGATGAGGAATAATAAAAAAAAAATGTATGTAATATACACATCTCAAACAAATAACCTAAACAAACGGAGAAAAGTCGACTTTACAAAATTTGATTCAATTTCACCAGCTTCTATTTTTTCTCTCGTTCTTTATAAGCAAAAGGCCTATTTAGGGCATGTCAAAGTGTAATTGGTTGTCGCGGGTCTGGGACAGTTCATGGCGCAAAACAGCGTCCATATCCACCATATCCAGGTCCAGCATAATCGACTGCCCGTCCGTGGGCATGGCCAGACTCTCCAGATCTTGTGGCAGACCTAGGCCTCCACCATTTCCGGTGGTCACACTACCGTTGGTGAGCAGGAAACCTTGAGGTGTGAGTGAAGAGGAGGAGGAGGCAGCCCACTGAGGTGGTTGCATTGTTGGCACCATGTTCACATAACCTTGAGAGGGGGATGAGGTGGATTGTTGTTGTTGGTTCATCGAGGTCGGCGGTTGCTGGTTGAAGGCATTGCCGTTGCGATTGAAGTAGGGAAGTATACTGAAAATGTGCTAGTATATTAAGCACTTCTCTTGGTCAGTCAGACTCTTGACCATAAATGCATTTAATGAATCATTTTTTCCAGCTCCAGCAGCCAAAAAATGGTTGAATTTTCTACTAGGTTCAAGGGCTCCACAAGGTTTACCGGATCGAGGGGGTCCATGGGGTCTACCGGGTCTACAGCGAGTATTTCAGCAACGCGTTAAGTAAACTGCTACCCCATTTTTAGTACTTACCCTGCTGGAAGTTTTGGCTGCTGCCGATTTAGGTTGACTTGGCCGCGCAGCAAGGCGTTCTGTATCTGGCTCGGAGTGCCTCTAACTGAGTTGAGTTCTTGGTAGGAAGGAGGTGGTGCTACTCCCATTGGCTCTTGCTGCAAATACAATTATGTCAAAAATTCGAGCATCTACTTTTTCCACTATTCTTCCTAAATTTGTTCCCAACCTCGCCCATTTTTTTGAAATTTTTCGCTCAAGACAGAACAAAGTATTTGAATTGGTACCATGTCAGAAAAGTAATCAAAGGCTCATGAGCCACCCTCTTTTTTCTTATCAAAAAAGCGCAATTGTTCACCTTAATGCCAGTGTCCATGGGTGTTTGCTGCTGTTGAAGGGATTGGGCTTGTTGTCCTGGTTCCAGTTTGACACCTAACAAACGGGGACTTTGTAAACCTTTGGTAATCTAAATGTCTCACCATTAAGCAGTGGACGAGAGGAGAGGGAGGGAGGTGCAAAGGGGAGTGCTCCTTCAGCCGATCCTGCACCGCCACAGTTGTCGAGTCTCATCTGGTCCGTGCGGTCGAGGATCTCTGTGACATGCTCGGGATTGCCACCCACTCCCGCCACTGCGTCCATCCAGGGCGGAAAGTCAAAATCCTCAAAGCCGGGCGGCTCTAGGGTGGGCGACACACGAGACGAGTTGCCTTCAAATGTGCCGGGAATGGACAGGGTGGACTGGGTACGAGGTCTAAAAGCGTCCACTTTAAATTTAGTCAATTTGTTGGTGATGTAGTCCATCAACCTGAAGGTTTCAAAGTTGCCGTTGCCAAGCACATCGTCACACTCATAGTCCTGGGAGAGAATGGACGCCTGCGAGCTCATCACTGAAGTGCCGGCCGAGAGGCCACCTCTCGACAGTCCCATTTCCACACGTTTTCTGGCTCCACGTCTCTTCTTGTCTATTATTCCCTGCAAAAACACTACTTTGTTCCTGTGTTGGGCGACTTTTTTAACTAGTTGTTTTTTTGCTTTGCCTTGGTTGTTATCGTTTATGACAAACTTTTGAGCGTGTAGCTCAGTGGTTAGAACACTGACCACTGGATAGGCGTTAGGGAGCATGTGTGAAGAGACACAATGAGTGTGACGGTTAGGCGCTCAATCCGCTTAGAAACCCTTCATTCAGTTTAGTTTAAGTCTAGGGCAACGCTTACAAGTGGCTGAATTGCTGGATGTAGCACAGTTGGCCATACCTTTTTTATTTTTGCTATTTTTACAAAAAATAGCCATTGTTACAAGAATTTTTTAATTTTAAGGCTTGCCAGTAGTCCAAATGTTCTCAGAAATCTGAATCTGAAAGCAGAATTTAAAAAAGTGGTCCGAGATGTGGCTCCAAGTAAGGTGGTTGCTGTTACAAAATGTGGGTAGTCCAACTTTTGGTCACATGTTGACAACCAAGCCACTTTTTAAAATTCTGCTTCCAGATTCAGATTTTTAAGGACATTTTAACTAATTGGAGCGTTCAGAATAAAATAATGCTTTCAAAAATGGGTACTTTTGTGCAAAAAAATTGGAAAAAACCATGGCCAACCGTCCTATGTCCATTAACGCCCACCCCCGATTCAAAATGGTGTTCTTGGCATTGTGTTGTTGACCCAATTTTTGCAGACAACTCGCAGGCAATTAAAGGCAATAAAATTGTAGCTTATTGTCTTAGCTGAAATTTGAGTGGTAAGTTGCCTTAGAGTAGTCAGAAAGAACTAACCCAAAAACTAGGGCTGCAGATTTGAAATTCTCGAGACCAAATCCGAGACCGTAAAATTCAAACTTTGTCGAGACCAGACCGAGACTTTTGAAAAAAATCTATCGAGACTCAAGAATCTACCGAGACGAGACCATTATTGCCGACAGCGAATATTCAGAATTAAAAAAAAAAACGGGAAGTATATTAAATAATCCGGGACGGAACCAAATAATAACTCAACATATCTGATCAAAAGAACGCATATTTATTCAACGCGGACCAAACAACCTCATTAGTACTGGAAATTAATATTCGGCAGACTCTTGTTCAGAAAGATGAGCTGTTCCGCCTTCTCGCCAGCAAGACTTGAACGCTTGTAGTTGTAGACATCACGAGCCAGGGAGAAGAGCCGCTCACACGGCACGGTTGTCGCCGGAGCTGAGAGATACTTGCGAGCCAGACTTGCCAAAAGCGGATAAAGCTTCTCGTTGACCTGAAATATCCCAATTGACACTGAGTCTTCATTCATATGAAAAAATTCCCCACCTTTCAAAACTCTAGCGGATTTCCATTGATGCTGATGCACCTCCCAGAAGAATAGGCGACCATCTCTATCTCGGCAGCACTGCTGGTGGGAAGCTCGTCTCTGAACTCGAGACTCCAATCATTTCGAAACCGAGACCGAGACTTTGAAAAAATTTCGAGACGAGACTTTGACTGAAATATGGGCCGAGACTCCGAGACGAGATGGTCTCGTCTCGGGTGCAGCCCTACCAAAAACACAATGCCATGAACGGAGAAATGTTTTCTTCTAAAAACACCCAGTAGGCAAAATACCCTCAGAAATCCGAATCTGAAAGCAGAATTTGAGAAAATGGCTTGGTTAGCAAAAATTGTCCGAAAAGGTCCATTTTTAGCTTCAAACAAAATTTTGTGCGAAATTTAAAAATTTCTTTAATTTGACTAGAAAATCGAGTTCCGAGTTACATATGGCTTCTAGTTTTGACAGATCCTCTATCCAGAAAAAATCGCCTTCCGTTTTGTAGAGGAGATTTAGGACTAAATTTTGATCTATGACTTGTTATCAAAAAATGCAAATTTCGATTCAATGAAAAAAAAAAAAGATTCAAGTATTTTTCGAGTTTCAAATGGTATCGATAAGAAGAGGCAGTGCAAGCCGGAAGAGCAAACGCACGCGTTTTCTCTCTATGTGAAGCGTCAATCGGCAGCCAGTCAGCGGGTGGAGAAAGCACCAATCCAAAAAATCAAAGCAAAGGCAGAAAGAATGATGAGAAAGCGAAAGTCGAAGACTGGGGTTACAGCAAAAGTATGTAAGCAGTAAATTAAGCCTAGACCATTGTGATGCATGTAAAAACTGTCTTAATGCACTCTCCTGACTAGTATTCTTGTTTTAGGTGCAATGGTTCGTGCTTTGTCCGCTCAGAGTTTAGGATGACCGACTATGCAGTTGACTTTGAACGCTTTCCATTAGGCACTGTGCAAACCCTCTTCGACAATCGTTTTTTAATGTAAAATCTTCTAGGTGTATTTTTGTCTGTAAACTGTTCGTAGGGCGCTCGTTTGGGACGTCGGAGTACCAGTTTCAGATCAGTAAAGTCCTGAAATCGGTGTGAGGATACGAGAATAGATTTGGCAAGATTGTGACTAGCTCTGACTCGTGCTAGTCTGTCGTCGTCTTTTTCGGGGAGAGTTGCACCCTCTGATCAGTTGATTGCATTGCATTTCGATCCAACCATGTCGAAAACTTGCTCTTTGTTATATGCCGATGCTCTATTCAAGAAGGACCACTTTATGATGCGAATGTTGCAAAAACGTCTGGGTAAGGATCAATTCATTAAGTTTGGTCTTATTAACATTTTATGTGAATGGGTTGCTGAATTGGTTCTGTAAATGCCTTGTCTCTGCTTACGTGTCCTAGTCTATAAGAGATCTATTAAGAGACCTGATGCCAGGGATGCAGCGAAGGCTAAATATGCACTCTGCAAGTGAATAGATGAATTTGGCAAGTGAGCAGAAACATATATTTTAAAGGATTCATTGGTTTGCTTCCTCTTATAAGCACTCATCTTCAATCCTTACTTTCGATTTAATTTAGAGGAAGAAAATTATTTTTAAGTCTTATTGCTAAGTTTTCGATCTTCCAAAGCCGACTTTCGCAAGGTAGTAAAGCTTAAAAAAACTTATGTGGACGTAAGGGGTGTAACAGCTGGTGTATAACAGCAAATTGCAACTTCTCTTTGGCTTAGGCGCGTTTGAGGCTTGTAAACAACAATATCTGTGCATGAAATCGTGTTCCTAATCAAATTTTGGTCCCAAACGAGTGAAAACGAAAAAAAATAAAAGTGTTGTGGGTAGATGAATTTGAATATGAGACCCCCAAAACAGCAAAATCTAACACTTTACAACTGCGCCATGTAAGCACCTCTTAAAATTCAAAGTGGAGCTTTTCGGATAATTTGAAAAGCCGTGCTCGAGAGCTTTCTTTTTTGCTGCTCTTTTCACACAATTATTTTCTTATTCCCGTAAACCAATGTGTTCAACTAATGGCTGATTGATATACAGCGAGAAACTTTTACTTTCTATTAATAGTTTTTATTTTTATACATAGTCTGCCCTTACCAAACCAAAATGGCTTGAAAGCAGCACTCACCTTTGTAGCAGTTTCCATGGTGGCAGCTCGTCGGCGGGGATTACGTCCTGGTTTTGCATCGGGATTGATCACCCACCAACTGCTCTTGCCTGCTCCTTCGTTCTGGATGCGCATAAAGCGACTGTGGAGGGAAAGGTTGTGCCGGATAGAATTCTATAAGTAAATGCATCAATTTAGTTACACAATCCATTCAAATAATTTTCGACTAAGTAAGTTTATAAACAAATGCCATGTATTGGGTTGCTCCACAAGTCACAACTCCTCCCTCTAATTCTATTTTTTAGCGACTCCACCTCAATCCACCTCCACCTCTGATGTTGAAAATCTATATATTTTTGTTAAAAAAATATATGGCTCTTGCTATTACATTGGCTACACTTAAAAAATATTCAAAAATTTTCCCTTGCTCCTCCGTGCTTTAGGACATAGGACAATTGGCCATGGTTTTTTTTCCCAAATTCTTTGATATTTTTGAATAAAAGCACCCATTTTTGAAATTTTTTTTTCATTCTGAACGCCCTAAGTAGTTAAAATTTCTTCAGAAATCCAAATCTGAAAGCAGAATCAAGAAAAGTAGCTTGGTTGTTGACATGTGACCAAAAGTTGGACTACCGACATTGTGAAACACCGACCACCTTACTTGCAGCCATATCTAGATAACCACGCCACTTTTGAATATTCTGCTTTGAGATTCAGATTTCTGAGGACATTTTGACTAGTCGGGAGTCTTAGAATAAAGAACATCTTTTAAAAATGGGTACTTTTATTCAAAAATATTAAAATTTTTGGAAAAAAACCATGGTCAACTGTAGCTTTAGCCAAAATTTTGAAAATTTAAATTGGCGCCAAATATTTAAAAAAGTTTTAAGATTATCAATGATCAAGTTTTTTTGTTTACACCAAAAACTTTAATTTTTTTTTTCAATTTGCCAATGTAAAAGGGCGAACTTAACAAAATTGAGTTTTTGCCGTGGGTAAGCAAGATAAACCAGGTGTGAACTTATGAAATGACCCAATATGTACCTTCCAGCCCTGAGCCTCCTCCTGACTAGAGCGCTCCCGAAAGTAAGGAATATTGTCGGCAAACCATTGGTAGATCTCATTCAACTTGAGCCTGCCGTCGGGTGTGCAGGCCAAAGCTCTGGCTATTAGGTCGGAATAGGATTCTTCACCCCAAGGATTTGGCTTCTTCTGACTAACTGTCTCTGGGTTGCGCTTCCTGATCCGTTTCTTTTTGACTGTCTCCCCACCACAATTATTGACTATTTCCTCTTCCTCGTCCCCGTTCTCATCTTCCGACAGTATTTCTATTTTGGGAGAGGTGTTAACCTGAAAGCTGGGGTGAAAAAGTTGGTGAGAGGACACATGACTGCGTAGAAAGCTGATGCTGGGCAGACGGTGTTGACTAGAGGTGGGCAATTGGTTGCTGGAGGGGTGTAGGACAGTGGTCGACGAGCACATGGACGAGCCGGAGGAGCAGCTAAAGGGCGGTTTTACTGGCCAGGTGTAGCATCTGCCTCTAGCCTCTGGCTCCTCACACTCCATACTGGTGGGGGAGTGCATGGGCTGACTGGATAGGTAAGTAAGGAGCTAGCTGGTCAAGATAAACCCATGAGGATGGTGATCAATAGGGATTGTTGAAAGGAGCAAAGAGTGAATAAATTCTTCTTTTATCTCTCTACAAAAGAGAGGAGGAGCGCTAGCAGAGGTTCCACTACTACTCTCTTGTCATATGTACCGCAAAATTATGGAGCAGAGGACTGGAGTAGAGAATGGTAAGAGAGAAAAGGCCTGCTAACCGTCCACCCACTGACCAACACAAAGGTCAGCCAGACACCCCAAAACCACTGCTCCTCTTACTCTACCAATCGATAGAGCGTATCAGAAATGTAGCCTTAACTAGGGAGCAGACAACAGCCAACTTAATTCTTCGGCTAATGAGTAGGGCAGATAAAGAAGGGTCACACAATCTCTCTCTCCCTACCTCTCCTCCTAGTGTGGAGAGCACTCCCTCCTACTACCATTATTAACACTTCTTCCTGCTACTGTTCCCTCATTCTTTTTCACATACATACCCACCCAGTAGGCAACCCTTTTGGGAGTGTTGACACCAAAAATTTTGACTCTCCTCCCGTCTAGGGCTAAACTTTTGTTAGAACAAAAGACACAAGCTGATAAATGGGTGGTTTCAATGGGCTAGAAGCTACATTACATTTCCTACTTACATACACACTTTTTTAGATTAACACTCCACTGATCGCATGTACAAATTGCCAATATGGGCTAGAGTTTATGGTGCTTGGTTTGTCAAGTAGTGTTTTGCGCCAAATTAAAGTTTTGATTTTTTCATAATCGATAGGGGAGGACAAGTGAAACTGAATTTTTGAAACTGAATTTTTTTTATCATTTACACAACTTTTTGAGTTTTTGTCTGGTAAATCCATTGTGGAAACCTCGGAAAGTTTCAAATCCATCTTTTGATTTAAAATTATTTTTATGGCATTGTGTTTTCCACCTACTTTTTGCAAACTACTCTCATGCAAGTTACCACTCAAATTACAGCTTATTACCTTAGCTACAATTTGAGTGGTTTGTGTTTTCAGTTTTGAGTGGTTTCCTGAGAGTAGTCTGCAAAAAGTAGGTGAAAAACACAATGCCAACAACACAATTTTAAATCAAAAGATGAGCGGTAATTTGAAAAGAAGGATACTATTGGTAAATAAGTGGTACAGCATAATATGACGCATATAAATATGGTTTGTGACGCGCATTCTTATTAACTACATAAAGAAGATTATTAAAAAAAAAGATAAAATAAACAAAACGGAACTTTCACTAAAGAAAAACGCGCCAATATATACCGCGGATAATTATGCACCAACCCAATACATATGAGAAGCAGAGTGTTGATGTTTATTAAATTTGCTAAAAGACAAACCTTCCAGCCGGCACTGCTATTGGAGTCACCCTTGTCGCGGAAGTAGGGCACATTTTGCACCATCCACTCGTACACTAAATTACAAATTAGTTGATTAAATATTGAAAAAAAAGAAGAGCTGGTGAAGCCCTACCTTGAGACAGGGTCAATCGTTTGTCTGGGGAGTTGTGTATGGCCTGGGTGATCAGATCAGCATAGCTCATGTTGCCCCAGGCATTCCGACGAGTGGTCGACTTCTTGGAGGGGGGCGAGTCTGTTCGAGACTCTCCAATGGCTGAGTCACTGCGCATGGGCGACATTCTACAAAATGTCAAAAAATATAATAAAATTATCAAAACTTAGGTGCCTGAACCTTTTGCCTTCGAACCCACATATACGTGCCGCAGTTTTAATTAAGAATTCAAAAAGAGACAAGAAATTGAAAGAAAGAAAGCTGAAAAGGAGTTTAAAGCAAAAAAATGTTGTAACAATAACAAGCAAATGTTTGAATACAAGAATTGTTGGCTTTCACGCAATATAAACACCTCTCAAAAAACTGTGTTTTGAACTAAAAAGTATTTTTTTGTGTTTACTTGCTGCAAAACTCAAGAGAATATGAGCCAAAAAAGGGTTGCACTTAAGCAAAT
>BBSZ01014155.1:2530-23066 GCA_000981365.1 Subanguina moxae
ATTTTTGGCTGGAAACAGCGTTTTTTGCAATGCTCTTTCACATGGCAATAATGAATTTTCAAAGTTGTTTCAAAAAATCTTCAAACACGCGAAATTAGGGGTGTTCGTATAATTATGCACCGCACTTTATATGTCGCCCATATGCGCTGTCTCGATCACCAGGGGAGGAGCACTCGAGGGAGAAGCACACATTCTTAGTGTAAAGCTCGCATGAAATCAATTCCAAACCAACCATTTTCAACGACAAAACATATCAATACATTCCAATTTATTTGCACAACTTTCACAAGACCAGAAAACGGGATATAATACAACAAAGATTGATGAACTACGGACCGCAGTCTAAACTAATCTACTTCTAAAAGTTCAATCACTTACAGTACAATCACTCACTTACAGTTGTTGCACGGTCACTTTGTTACGCCACTTTTTTTTTTTGCGTATACTCATTTATAGTATACTCTTTTTTTGAAAGAATTTCTTTATTCTGAGGCACCCTGGTAGGTAAAAAGATCTCAGGAATTCAAATCTGAAAATAGAATGTCAAGAAGAGGCTTGGTTGCTGAGATATGATCATAGCAAGCCGCAAACAGTTTTTGTCCTTTTTTCTCCTAGTTTTGATCATATCTCAGCAAACAAGCCTCTTCTTGAAATTCTGTTTTCAGATTTGGATTCCTGAGGTTTCTTTACCTACCAGGGTGCCTCAGAATAAAGAAATCCTTTAAAAAATAAGTACTATAAATAATTACATGCAAATTTTTGTGGCGTAACAAAGTGACCGCGTAACAAATGTTCCTCGTAACAAATTTTTGCGTAAATTATGGTGTACAGCCCTCAAATTGTAGCATATTGTTTTTGCTAAGAATTGGGTGGTAACTTGCTTAAAACTTGTTTGGAAAAAATAGGCCAAAAACACGATTTTGAATTGGGGGGTGTGGTTCTATTAGAGAGAATACGGTATGCGCCTTAAAGCCTTCAAACAGAATCCACGGAATTTTTGATGTTGAAGAATAGTTTGCTTTTTGCTTGATATTTTGTTTTTCATATTTTTTCTCAATAGAACTGAACTGTAACACAAGAAAATCTTGTCAAAAGGATTGAATAAATTTAATTAGGAAATATTCTAAAATGTCCGGTTGCCACTTTCTTCGCTAGTATAGAAATAAACTTCGAATAGCCGCTGACGAATATATTGGCATTTGGCAATATACGGATCTTTTCAACCAGTGTTTTCAAAACTCATAGTCGCTTTTTTGCTTCGCCTGGATTAAAATTGAAGTATAGTCGTGGATTTTCTGAATTTTTTTTGTCTTGTTTTTTCTCCATTTTGTTTGTCAGTAATAAGCTGTGTAGAACCAACTGTTAAAAAATGGGCAAGTTTAGCACTTATTGAGTTTATTATCACGTTTTTGTAGTAAATCGACCTAAAATTTTTTTTGAATAGATGGTTCCGTGCAATTATTTTTATTGACAAACAAAATGGTGAAAAAAATAGATAAAAATGGTGCGTAGACCTTTGACTTGTTTTGTGACATTTTCCTCCAATTTCCGCCAATTCAAATTTCAAAAATCATCAAGTTTGAATCACCAAAGGGTTTTGTGGAATAAGATATTCTCTGAAGGTAAACCGGGTTGGGGAGTACAAAAATAATAAATAAAAAATCAACATTGTTCATGTGGAAATTAACTTATTGTTAATTTGTAGGCGAATTTACCGCACCAAGGTGGGGGTTGGTATGGAATTAGAGGGGGAGGGGAATAATTAAAGAGAAAGGATAATAAGAGAGGAGGGAACAATTAGAAAAAAACATGGTACCTAATTTTGACCATTTCGCAATCAAAAGACATCAAGCAGAGTACTGTGCGTAATTAATGCTTTTAAGGATACTTTTTGACGTAAAATCCAAAAAAATGCATCAGAATCTAACATTTTTTGAAAAAACACAACTTTTGCAAGTTTTCGCCTAATACAAAATAAAATGTTTGAATTGGCGCAATGTCGCAAAACAAGTCAAACGCCCCTATACTCAAAAAACTTCATGAATCCACGACTATACTTTAATTTTAGTCCAGGCGATGCAAAAAAAACAACTATGAGTTTTGAAAGCTGTTTTTTAACCTTTTATTTTAGAAATCCTTTCCAAAAATTCTTGAGGCAATGAGTGAATGTCATTCTGGCGTAGAAAGTTGCGACGTCAATGGTATGAATGGAAGCTGTTCGAATAATAAATCCACAGAAGAAAAGGAAATTTATGCAGCAGAGAAAGTTATCAACGCTCTATTATATTACAAAAAATATGTGCTCCTAAAATTAAAAGATAAGGCTGATTCAGTAAAGTGAGTTTTTTTACGGCTGTTGCGCGCCAGCTTTTTTTTTATCGCATGTGTAATTTGCAGTAATTTACCTATGGAGGATCGTCTTCTCTTGTCTCCGGTTCTTCCTGCTCATTTCAAAAGTGTTAGAGATGCTGCTCAACAAAATCAAAAGTAGATACTAAAGTTATAACCTTTTTGCTACTGAGCATGTTTAGGGTGATCGACATAATCGTAAACTGTGGTGTCAACATGTTGGCGGAGACTTGCGCTATTCGACAAGCGTAATAATGAAATTTACACTGCTTCTTAGGTGCAGAAATTTTGTTTGCAGCTTTGAAATTACTCAGCTGAGGCCTTCTTCGGAGCACTATATGTCAAAAGTCAAGAGTACCCTAAAACAGATAGTCAGAGATTGGGCAGTAGAAGGTATTATTTACTTGAAATATTTATATTTTTTGTTGTAAAACTTCTGATTATAGGGGTCACCGAACGCAAATCAAACTATGACAGAGTCTTGCATCTCATAAATGAACACTTCTCGTCCGGAAATCGTCACGAAGTGAGTATTTTGGTTCCTGGAGCAGGTCTGGGTCGACTTGCGTGGGAATTACTTCGGTAGGTTAATTTAGTCTTTTATTTTTATTTCGTTAAAATGTGTCATTCAGAAATGGTTTTTCGGTTGTGGGTGTGTGTTTACCACTTAATATTATCGATTGCACTGTAACACAACTGTTTTTGTAATGCACATTTTCAGGTAACGAATTTTCCATCTTAATGTTGCTTACCTCAAATTTCATTCTCAACACGTGTCATCAGGTATATTTTAGTGTCTTTGTTCTTATTTCCCTTATTGAAGTGGTTGAGGTGAACGAGTTTACAATATACCCTTATGTTTTGGAGTTTTCGAATTCTTGGTCTTATGAAGATCAGCTTAGGCCAATCAAGTTTCCTGGTATGTTTCAGCTTTTTAAGCACTGACTTGTTGAGGCAAAGGAGTTGTTTCTTACAGATGTGTCGTCGGTTTTTGATTCGAAGGTTTCATTTGGCCAACATTGCAGAGTCTTTAACTAATCAGTCTATAGAAATTTTTGTAGCGTAAAAACTCATTTTCTATGTGCGCCGGCGATTTCCTGCAGGCCTATGAAAAAGAAGATGAGAAGTTTGATTGTGTGGCGTCTGTATTTTTTCTCGATACGGCTGCCAATCCAATTTCTTATATAAGAACAATACACCGTATTCTTAAAACTGGAGGGATTTGGGTGAATTTTGGTAAGTTTTTGCGGTTCTGGACATTTTAGTATTTAATTTGACTTTTAAGGTCCTCTTACCTATCATTTCGAAGATGCTGAAGACGAAAATTCACTTGAATTACCTTACGATGAAGTTATCAGGTATGCATTGTCAGTGAAATATCGGTTTATTTCTTGGAGACAGAAGTTTAGAATCATTGGTGAGTTGGGCTTTCATGTCGAAAATATTGAAGCAAAGGGTTTTTTTTATTTGTTTGTAGTCTGCGACAGATCTTAACAACGTGTTATAGATATCAACTTGCCAGTGGAGTATGCTGCAAATGCTAAATCTATGCTAAAGTACACTTACGAATGTGGCCTCTTCAAATGTATCAAGAAGTGATGTTTAAATTGCTCAAAAACTTTTGTTTTGTTAACTCATGTTGCGGGTGCGTGCCAATAAAGTGATATCTGTTTATCTGGGTACAGCCTTTGTTTTTTTACGGGATCAACGCTCTCATATCCTAAATAAGCAGTAAACGGTATAAAATTGTTTCGTATTGAGGTGTATAGGCATTAGAGATACATGAAAAGTGCACCACTAACCTTTGAGAACGTCAGGGTAGCTGCATCCATATCCTGGAAAGGTGACTTTAAAACGTATTTCAGGGAACAGCCTTTGACAGTTCATTTGATGGAGAATATCTCGTGGTGGCTGGGTGAGCACTCAATTTGACTCTAAAAGTTAATTGTTTGTTTTGCGTTAGTCAGCTTGGTCTGACAGTAGTTTCTATTGGCCTTCCATCTACCTCATGGCTTAAAGTGAAGACGAATAGAAATGTTGTTAAGCAAGTCAAATTCCACCCGAATAGCAAGCTCAATTTATTTGCTTCAATTGTGAGTTGGCGCAGATTGATTTTGTGAACCACCATTTGACAAAGAAACGCATTTAGTCGGGACAAATGGTTGATATATATGAGTTGTCAAGAAGTTCATTGCTGCAGAGAATTACTTCGTTTACTGCTCATTCTCGTCGGATTTCTGATTTTTGTTGGAGTCCTTCGGATGATAACCTCTTAGTATATATTAATTTGGCTTTTACTAGTTCATGCCAAACATTTTAGGTGTGTTGTGCTGGTGTGCAATCAAAATTTCCAAGAAAATGATTGTGGAGAAAGAAATTTTTAGATCAAGATACAATTAGCTTCTGGGACCTAAGAGAGACACAGAAACCATGTTTTGAGTTGAAGCTGATTTTCGGTGCAAGCCAGGCAAAATTTGCACCTAATATCCAGAATCTTTTAATGACAAGCCATGGTAAATTATTTGTGGCAAGGAGATTTGGAAAGAAATGTAAAATTCAGGTTGCGATTTGAGGTTATGGGATCTTAGGGTGATCTTATCTTTGCGAATTTTTTATTGTATGGTTTCATTTACTTTTCAGAATATGTGGGTAGGTTTACTACGTCAAATTAATAGGAAGATGTGTAGGGAAGGAAAACTATATTAAGCTGAAATCTATTTTATCATATCCTTGTTAAACTTTTTGAGTATTCGGATTTTAGAGTACTGTTTACCCAGTAAATCAGTTCACAGGTAACTTTCTATATCGCGGGTTGTCCCTTTCTGGCATAGCTTTAATGATTTTAATTAAGCGACTGAATCTCGGATTAATTCTTTGCAATGGCATCCTCATGAACCAAATATTTTTGCAACTTCTGAGATAAGCGGACAAATAAAACTGTGGGATATGGCTGACCGGGACAAGTCACTGCCAAAATTTGTCACTGAAAGTCCTGCCATTCATGCATGGCGTTTTATGTTTTCAGTTATCTTTTCGAGTTTTATACTTAATTAGCGTTTAATTTTGTGTATTATTTTTTTACAGCCAGAAGGCGATGAGTTGGCTTCAATCAGTCTCCCCGCCAGGGCAGAAAGTTCAAGTTGTGTCAACATTTTTTCGAACTTGGCTCTGGAAAACCCGCAACCATTGAATGTATGTTTATCAATATTTATGAGTGAATAGAGATGTTTGTGATGACACACAGTCGATCCTCGATTTAATGATCTTTCCGAAGTTTTTCTTTTTATTCCAACTTTTGATATTTTTACTGATTCCAATTTTTTATACTCATAATTAAAAGAAGGCGCGTTATGTATTACTATCGTTATATGTTGCTTTTTCAAGCTCATCGCTTTCTAATAAGCTATAATTTACGATATTTATGCGATACTTTTAATTGTGATTAGCTACGTTTTGATGCAAAATCTAGTTTAATAAGTAAAAGAAAAGCACCTTTTAACTGGTACTATAACAGAATACATTAGTTCATCCAGTACATACGGGTACTGATCCAACTGGAGACATAAAAACCTCTGGTATGCTTTCCATCGTTCATCGGCACATGGTCTATACTAGATGTTATTTCTGGGAGAGCTTCTTCTTCATTCACATCCAAAGGGACAATTGGCTTTGGCGGACATAACTGCATTGGCTGAACTAGATGACGATGAGAAGAGAATCATGATAGACTTCGAAACTTCCTCTGCTACCTTCAACTGGAGAGTAGACTGAATCGCAGTATCACTGGATGCACGAACTAAAAGTCGGTTAAAAGCCCTACCGTGCACAGTGGAGAAGGCGTGAACTGGAGATCGTGAATTTAAACAATAGGGACGACAATGGAGCGAGTTTTTGGAGTACATCTGCCTTGTTTGTTTGCCTTCCGGAAAGATGGGGAGAAAGTTCTTTATTATTGAAACAAACACAGTCAAAAACACAATGCCAAAAACTCAAGAACGCGATTTTGAATTATGAGGGGGACCGCATTTATTGGAATAAATAGGGTAAGCGGTCAGCTATTATATTTCCGTCGGATAAAATCTTCTTCTACCATCCAAACTTGAACAACCGAGTATAAAATTGATAGAAAATTTCTAAATAATTTGGTCTTGAAATGAAATCCTCGTCCCCAATAATCCAAAATGTCGAAATAGTGAAGTCACTAAATTAAGGCTCGATTGTATACGCTGTATATTTTCTATTAATACCACCCTCCGTTGTAATTCATCACTCGGTGTTGCATTCGTTGCTGACACCATACTCAAAAATGTAGCTCTGGATTTCAGCTATATTCTTATAGTACCATTGGATGGTGAAATTGATGGAATTTTTCCCGTAGAGACGAAGAAATTCACAAAATAACGACGACTAAATTCGTAGTGGTGGAAAAGTCCGACGAATTACCTCGTTTTTTCTGACTTTCCTCGCGATTTCTTCAAATCGTATCCTCATCATTTTTTATTAAACGAATACGTTTTCACAACCAACATTCTGAATTTTCCAAGCGTCCGGCACCTATTCGAACAACTCGTGGCAACAAGTATGGCTTTTTAAGTTTTGTTAATGGTTGAACACGTATTGCATCAAATTTATCTTTCATTCCCCGAAAGTAAACCAAGAATAACAATAATACACGTTTAAGAGTCCCTATCACAGTACATAATAATGACAATATCTCTGAACAGAACACTGGAAAATTTCATACGAAATACCAACGCCTGGACTATATAAAAATAGTGTATTGCACATACGCAAGGTTTAGGGTTAGCCCAGTGCATGTTAACCATGATCACTTATTCTATAAAGAAGCTCCTTTTTCTTGTTTCCGGTGGGAAAGACAGAGTACACGAGCATGAAATGGGCACGTACTTTGGACAATTTTATTTCATCGGAAAGCAGACGTTCAGCAGAAATTCTGAAAATTAAATTTGTATTCTGAGTCATGTACATCTTGCGAGTCGCAAGTTATTAGTCGCAAGTTGCGACTGGGACTAAAAAAGCAGTTAAGAACCTCGTAAATTAGTAACAAACTCACAATCATCAAAAAGCTGCAAACTGCAGAAAATGAGTCAGAAAACGATGAAAATACCATTAGAAGAAATTGCGAGGAAATTCGCGAAAAACGAGAAAACTCGTACAAGTTTCCTCACTCCATGTTCCTACATACCAAGGAATCTCGTCAAGACTCCAAATACTGGTCAGTACCGAATTGTCGAGTGGTCCGTAAAAAATTATCCGTCGTGACTAGAAGGGGGGGGGGCGAGGTTGTTATTAATAGAAAAGATATGGTAAAGTTGTCCAACATCTGTTATAAATATTGTTCAGTGAGTAATATGGAGATGTTTTTGAGGTTGATGATGGTGATATTGTGACAGACATTTGCTGGTAAACATATAACAGGTCTCAATTTGAGAGTTAAAAAATAGCCAAACACAACCTCAGTCAGGTTTTTGTAGGAAAATTTTCCGAAATTTTTGTTTTTTAGGTTTGTAGGGTAACTCGTCACCATGGAGAGAATAAACACCACGCAATCAACTCCACGGCTGGGACAACAAATATGTCCACCTTTTTAGGCGATGCGGCATTGCCGCAGCTACACCTCTTGTTTTTTTACTAAAGTGTCCTTTTATGTTATTTTGTGAACATAACACAGGCTTCATATATTTTCTCTTTCCATAGAAACTTATAGTTTTTGACAGTGTCTGTTTTTAAATCTGTTATTCTGAAAGTTTTATAATGTGTACTTATTAATCTTCATGTATTCTCTGTACGTATCTCTGTCCCTATTTTTTTAATCGAGTATTTTGCCCGCGACCCGATTATTTTATTTAGAAACTAACTTTTACGGATTTTGCATCGACAACCCTATATAGGGTCTCAAGTTCAAATACAAAGTAGCATCAGCATTTTGAAAAAAAAAATCAGCGTTTTGGGCTCTCTAGATCTAAATTTTGACAAAAAAAAATGAAAAGCGAATTAACCCAAGGCTGAAAATCAGAACAAAAGAGAAGATTACCAAATGCCAGGGCTAGAAGACGACAAAAAACACAGAGAAGAGAGCCACAATTTTTGGAGGGTATTCTTTGGATTCTAAGTGAATCTGAACATGAAAGTAAAATTTAAAAAAGTGGCTTGGCCGCTGAAATATGATAAAAACTACGAGGAATTAGACAAAACTTAATACAAACAACCTAGTTCACGGCTGGCTTTAATCATATCCTAGTAACCAGGCTACTATTTAAAATTCTGTTTTCAGATTCGATTTTTTGAAGTTTCTTTGCTTAGTGGGCTGCCTCAGAATAACAAACATTCCTTAAAACATATGATTTATATCAAACTTTTCAAGAAATAATTTCAAAAACCTTATCTGACATGTGCTGTTTGTCTCATAGTCAAATTCGGGCAAAAATAGTTTTGTGGTATGAGAAAAAGCCAACAGCCAAACAAAATCTGACTCAAGCTTTGTTTGGCTATTTCCGTTCTTAGATTGAGCCCTCTTATACAGTCATAAATTGACGCTTTTCATGAGTCATGACTGAAAAAATTGCAGGCAAAAGCAGGTGTATAAGTCTACCAAGTATCTGTTCACTTTACTTAAATCCAATAGACTCTGTCGTCATCCAGTAGCTTATGAACTCTCGGTAAAATTATTCTATCCTTTGATGAATAAGTTAAAAGAGTTTGTGAAACAACAGAATGAAGTGCGGGATGAAATGGCCACACCAATTGCCCAGTCTGCTGCAGACGAAGAAAGGGACCGTTTGATAGCCGAGCACGCAGAAGGTCCTACTTTGGACGATTCAACTGTGTTCACTCATTATGAGGAAGATAATGTGTCTACGCCCACAGCTATTGTCCCTATTAGTGCTGGTATTGTTGGGTCAGCCACTAAAAACAATGCTTGTTCACAGTTTGGCCCCAAAACTCAAGATGCTTCCACAACATGTTTTTCTACCACTCCCTCCAAGACTGGTGCCCTCTCTTCTGCTTCATTAAATAGAAATACAAGTTAGTCTATTTCTAAACTTGCCAGACCACATTTTGTGTAACACTCTGCTTTTCTAGCTTACTCTCTTCGAGGAGCATTAAGTAATTTGGGCACCACAAATACCAGTTCTCAATCGCCAATTGCCTCGGTAATATTCTTTTGATTTATTTCTTTTTAATAATTTTTAGGAGTGGTATCGGTGGATAACAGCCCCTAATAAGACTGGAGGCGATTTGTATTTCGAGCTGGAGTCATTGGGCAATAGAAAGCACACCACCGAAGGGCTCTACACAACTGAGGTATACGCCGTTGTACTCACAAGGGAACTGAGCGAACTGTAAACCGAGCTACGAAAAGTCCGACGTGCTTATTAGCATAGTCTATCTACCAAATAGAATTTCATCCTTTTTTCGCAATGCTCTTTAAAAATGAGAGGTGGAGAGCACAGCAGTTGGCGAAACTGGCTAAAAAACCCTCCAGACTTGGTCTACCTTGGTTTAAAAGGTCAATTTTTGGTCATTTTAAGTCAAAAAGACGATTCCTTACTCCTTTTTTAAAAAGCCTAATATGGCCCAAGGCATTTTTTGCCTGTTTGGCCAACTTCTGGGCTCTCTAGTTCTCATTTTTCAAGAGCGATGGGAAAAAGGGTGATATCTTATGTGCTAAATCGACTATGCTCTACAAGATAAGCATGTCAGAATGTTCGTATCTCGGTTAACAGTTCGTGCGGTTCCTTCGTCAAGCAGGAGATGATGTTTCAGGTGAATTTCCAAAGAGCAGCGATTGGTTTTTCCTACATGCACTGGAACACTTGCAGGAAAATAATGTTTGAGATGCGTTTCCATAAATCATTTATTGAAAATGGATTGGTATTTGCTAAAGTAAATTTTTTGAGGTTAGGTAGTATGTTTAGGTGTTTGTTGAAGTCATCCAGGTAAACGCTTTGTATAAATATTCTGACTTTAGTTTTCTAAGACTTGGGAACATATTTAGAAGGATTCGCCATTGACTTCAGACAAAGCCACCCTTTTCCTCACCCTGTTGCAACAGGAGAGCGATGAACAGGCAAAGATTGTGAGCGAGCAAACTATCCTTTCCCGAGTTTTTCAACACCTGCCAGAAATTGTAGAGTCCATGAAGGTACTTGCTCGAAAAACTTAATCTTTTTGATTATAAAACAGTTGTCAAAACAATCTCTAGATATTTACCCCATCCATGCCTATATCAACCGCGAATGAGGCTGTGAGTGTGCAGAAAACAGCAAATAGCAGTTTGTCTGGATCATACAGTGAAGAGCAACGAATCAATGAAGGCGAGTCAGACTGTGTGGTGTCCACTTCTTTAAAGCCCAATGCTGTTATTCCCGTCACATACACACCGTCTCCATATGAGTAGGTTGAACTGTATGAAGTGGAAAAGCTCTTTGGTCCTTTTGAATTTCAGCCATTTTGTGCCGGCCCCTCGCAATTGTGGTGCTCGTTTCAACGGCTCAGGTAGATCTTTGCAAAAGACATTTTGACGATAGCCATAGAATACCCACTTTGAAGACAAGTGTCTTTGGGTTATTTGGCCGTGGGCGGTATTATCCACGAGTGGCGACTTCTCTATCAGTTTATTTTGCAGGCTATTTGGTGGCTTTTGGTCGAGTAAATTTTGCCAATTTGTCCAAGGTTCCACGCATCAAGGCTACAATTGCTTCCATAAATGGAGATACGACCTACTATCAACACACAGACTCTACGAGTTCCCGCCGTAAGAGTGTGCAGCAGAACAGAAGAGGGGGCGAGGACGCAGAAAATTCAGAATCAATTCATAACTTTATCACATTTCCCCCTTCCTCAGCCGAAATACCAAGGATGCTTGCAGCCACAGGAGGTATACTTAATGGCAAACGGACATTTTCGAATCTGTCCGGTTAGCTTATGTAATGAATATGGTGAATCTGAAACAAGATGAATCTGATTATACTAGACTGCTCAGCCAGTTTTCTGTCAGTCTCGCCCTTACTTTTAGTCCGAATAATTGCTTCTCTTGAAGCAGATAGATAGATTTGGTGGTCCCAATTCGGTCCCTTGGGGTGCCGAGTTATCGAGAGGGTTGACTGCATATATTAACAAATTTTAAGCAAGTGCAAACAAGCGGTCTGGCAAGCGACATACAAAAAAGTCAAGTACTATACTTTCATCGTTGGGCAGAACTAGTGGCACAGATTTGGTTAGACCGGTCAACCCTAGAAGTCTAGCAGACTACTGTGTTTTAGGTAAGCAGCTGTTTTGCAAGAAACTTTAATTTACAACTTTTTTTGTATGCAGGTAAATTAGCGTAAATTATCATAAGTAGTATCTCCAACGCTAAGCTCAATGATATGTACACTAAAAATTTTTTCAGATGGTTCGCCCAAGATTATACTAAGCTTTATGGCAGGTTTAAAGCTTCTTCGCACTTTCGAATACGAAGAGTGGATGGGTGGCACAAGCTTTAAGCCTTGTATGAACATTGTCAAACCTTGTCCGAACCTTGATGGCAAGGTTTGTATTAAGGCGAAAATGTTGCTTCCCAGGTTCCTACAAGGTTCATGCCAACGTTGTCACATTTATACATAACAAACCGACCAAGCTTGGGCTAACCATATGAAAAATTTTCCGTGTATAGGCACTCTTTAACCCTACTTTGTGTTTGCTATAGTAGCGGTCAAAAAGAATGCAACACCGCTTGAATGATCAAAAAACATCAAATTTGCGCGCATGGGTGGCATTTTTTTGAATATGAATTATGAAAATACCACAAAATTACTTTTTGCACCATTTCTGGATAGCCTATAGATGCGCGCAAATTCGATGTTTTCTGATTATACAAGCGGTGTTGCATTCTTTTTGACCGCTACTGTATTTAATACGATGGTTTCTTCCGACAATTTTATGGCCGGTAATGTCTCGGAGGACACAGAAATATAATGAGCACTATTCAATCAAACCCATTCATAAACTGGTTCCTTGTCATCCTTGTTTCCCTCCCTGTTGAATTAGCTGCAGTACCACAAAAGAGATTTGTGACTTTTAGACATTGCTAATCCTAGAATTTTTAGTACATAATAAAGGAGAGTAAGCAGTAGAAAAGCAAAAACAACTCAATTACGTAACAGAACTACTCTACAAAACCATTTCTATTTTTGGAAAATTTCCAGTTTTACAATCCTAGTCTTTACAGTAGCAACTCCGTCCCAAATTAGTGCTGTTGGATCTTCTTCAATCGGCCGTCAGAAGCCTGCGATTGCTAGCAGTGGAGAAGGTAACAACAGATTCTGTTCAGTGAACAGCACTAGCCCAACACTGTTCTCCTCGAGTGCCACCTCTTCTTCGAATACAGTTATTGCAGTACCTTCCACACAACTTGTCTCCACAGTTGTCTCGTTAGCAGTAAGCAGTGTGGCTGGCACTTGTGTGACTAATTCCACTCCTCCTGCCGCTGCTCAAACACCCACATCTACCACATCAAATGTGATCAACCAATCCCTTATCCAAAGAAATAACTCTGTCAAGACTGTTTCCAGAGTGCTTGGGGTGAGTCTTTTTGGTTGTGTTATGATCAGTAAACTATATGTATTCTAGTCATCTCCAAGTGGAGTTGGCACAGCGGGATCCTCCTCTGTTCGCGTTTACAGCCTCCAGAATGTGAGCAATAGATACAGAGGCAACTCCATGACTGCAGCAGTAGTTCCCATAGAGTTGGCTGAACATGCTGCTGTAATGCCAGAACCAAGCTTCTCCTCCACAGTTGTGGTTTACGATGTGTCTGGTTTATTGCCTGTTTCCAAGGCTAGTCCTATTACCGAGCAAAAAGTTTTTTTAAAGAATTAGATTGAGTGTTTGCAGGAACTCGCTGGACAATACAAGTATGCTATAATTTGTAATTTTTCGTAATTAAAAGCACCTTTGTAACCTGCAGACTGCTGGGTGGAAGCGCCTTCGAACTGTGTCGCCACAACTTACAGCAAGTTGCCAAGTCACGCCGCAAGGATTTGGTCAAGTTGTGGAAGTTGCTTGAGCAATTAGTTAGTGCTCCATGCAATAACAGGTCAGCAGTCTCTGTTTTTTAATCATCTCACCAAATCTTTGGCAGTCAATCGAAAGCATTAAGGAAAATGAATGAAAGCAAAGTGTGGCCTTCTAAAGGTTGTGATATAGAAAGCACATCGTCTGGATTCAACACTCCCTGGTCTTTCCATCCTTTTGGGAGGGAACTCATCAACAGTTTGTATGTGAATGTAAACACAGTATTTAGTTAGTTGTATTGTATTGCTAGATTGGATCACTATGGCAAAGCCTTCGACATCCAGGTAGAGTCTCTCAAATTAGAACACCAACTTCTCCTTTAATTAGTCCCTTCTAAAGACAGCATCGGTGATCACGTGTGTGCTTGGCGAGAGAAGATCGGCTGCCTGCAAGTCACGCAGACAACAACTCATGTCTTCTTATCTTTCCACTGGTCTTCTGTACCGCAAAGACACGGAGGTGTTTGGAGGGACAACAAGCACTTGTTCTAACTCCATGCCCATGATATTTGGAATGCCTTCTCGAAACACTGCAGACCAGGTGTGTCGACTGTATTCGTATTTCTTTGTCAACTTGTTTTGTTTAGCAAGGACTGATCACATCCCACCAAACCAATACTGCTAATGAAAAAGCAATTAATCCTTCAGCTGTAGAGACCAACTTTGGTGCACAAGCTATTGCTAAATTGACAAGGTAGACCACCTTTTTAGAGATTTATCGGAACCTTTCCATTCAAAGTGGACTTTACTGGATTATAAACCCATAAAAAGCAAAAGAGATTTTGCTTTTATAGCAAGGTAGGTTAGAGCGGCACAGGAAAGTTCAAAAACACCTACTTTGGCTCAGGGGCTTAGCTAACTCATCAAGTTTAAGTCTGGTGTAAAAAATAAGGCAGCAGAACACTGAAGCTTGACCTTCTAATAATGGGATAATCTGTGGTCACGTTCTGCATGCTTTCTAGAAGCGGTCTATCCTTTTCAGCTTCTGAAAAAGTAGTCGAAGTAAGGCGGGGATACACAGGGATTAGCCCTAGGCTGTCTAATGGTCTGAATGAATTAAATTAACATTTTACTTACAGAAGCAGCAGTTTTGTGAACGAACCGTTGGTGGTTTCAGTGGAGGAGGTTGGGGATGTTTACAGGTATCAAAGCATAATTGTTATAGAGCAAGCTTACTGAACAGACTACCCTGAAAAGTCTTTACAGAACACCTCCACCCAGAAAACCTTCCAACTCAGTCGTCATCACCACCCGTCTCAATACTACCGGTATTACTGTTGCTAGGGTTATCTTGAGTAAATTGAAAGTTTAAGCAGCAATACCTAAAGTGGATTCACAGTCAATGGTGGCCTTCCCAACTGGTTGTTCGATGGTCTGTTAAATTTAAGCCTGATATCCATTGTAGCATCAGTGGTATTAAAAATAGGTTGGTGAGTCGTCGATTGGAAAGCAAGCAAACACTTCCCAACCAAGTTCAATTGGTCTAGAAAAAGAGAGTGGGGACAACACCCAGTGGGAGCAGCACCAAAGTGAATTGTAAGTGTGCTATTTCTATGTCGCGCAAAAAACTTTTTTTCAGGTTTCTTGACCCCCGCTTGGCCCATAGATTTGAAGATATTCGAATGCAGTATGCGGATCTGTTGTTTAGATGGTGAGTGATCTGTTTCCAACTACCGCCTATCACTAATATACCTTCATGCTCTAATAAGCGCGCCCTTCGACTTTGAGGTTATCTCGGAGCTGAAAAAGTATTTCGCTATCTATTGCGTCCTATTAACCATCTTCATGAACTCTAATAACTCCGTCTATTAGATTTTGGTTGAATATCCTAAAATCTTAACATTACCCCAAAATGTGCGCAATTTTGGGGATTTGAAAAATATGTGCGCATGGACACTTATTGGAGAACATATGATAAATTTGACTTACGGTAAAATACAACTAATAATTTTAAATAATTTCCATGCTGGAGCAAAATAGACCAAGGAAGAATTCATAATTTTAGTTTTTCAAGTTTTTCTTATGTGTTGGTTTATTGCTCGTAGTAGACTGCTACGGCTACCTCTTTTGTTGCTTAGAAAGCTGTCCGTCCGCATTTTGGCGACCTAATTTTTCCAAGAAACTAAAAATTACTAATACAAATGAAGGACAGAAAGGCTCTTTTGTGGTTTACACAACATCTTAAAAACAATTAATGAAAGCACTCGAAGAATAGTCCGACCAGCTGAAATGCTGGCAAAGATCCTTTAGTCAAAAAGCACAAAGTTTATTTATCTAAACTGCTATACAATAAATTTTCACTGACCGGTTTCCAGGCATAGAAAAGCTTAACTATTAGAAAAGGCGCAGAAAGTGTGTTTCAGCCTGTAGAATGAAAAGTAAATGATATTGCAGGGGCATGTTTTTGAAGTGCACAGAAGTGCGCAAATATTGTTATGCAGAAGAAGACGATGCCAGTCAAATCAATGGTACTGTTTTTGCTGAATCAACTGTCCTAATCTAGCCATTCAGCCATCTCGTGGTGTGAGAAGTGCGGACAAGTGCAAAAGCAGACAGAAAAATGCTCCAGCTGCAAGAGAGCCGCCATCCATTGTGCTGTTTGTGAAGAGCCCTGCTACGGTAACTAGAAAGCTAGTCACTTGTTCATACAGTTCATAATTTAGGAGCAATAGCAACATGTCAATCTTGCAGTCACGGTGGACATTTGAGTCATATCGCCAGTTGGTTTGGAGATCATTCCAGTTGTCCGTTGTTTTGTGGCTGTGAATGTAAAATTTAGATCTATATTTTTTCACTTTTAGCTCCCTAAACAAGTGTAATTTATTAAGATCCTTATTTAAAATGGCAAGAAAGTGATATAGTAAAGTATAGACATATTTTTCTAGATATTTGCAACAAATTACAGTATTTTTCCTAATAGAAGTCTCTGGGCGTTTATTGGAGATAGGAGGGAGTTTATTCGAGAGTTCGCACTTACTTTTCAACCTTCTTGCGATCTAGGTGTCGCAAAATCTTTCCTCATATTTTTCACAGTCAACATGTCACGAATCGGAAACTTTGAAGCAAATACAATAGAGTAGGTGTATGTATGCTTCTTGTATCCTCTTCCCACTGTTTGTGGGATGATACGCAATTAACAACTCTAACCGATTCGGACTTTTGGGCATTGGACTTTTCAAACTATTGTGGTCTGTAGAACTACGTCAATAACATGATATTTCGCAGAGCTTGCAACGCGTAATATCAAAAAGAATTATTATTTTTTGCATTTTTTTGAGGTACTAAGGTAAAGCCTAAGAAAATTGAAAGTTACCTAGCTACGTACATGATGTATCACGTTTTATTGTTTTTGAGGAGACCATGCTTTATTTGTCCAGATTATTGCTTGAATTTATCTCGTAGGTAAGACTCTTTTCACATATCTGACCATTCAAGCCTCTTGCGCCGACTGTTTGGCAAAAAACAAATTAAAACCTAAAATAAGGAAGTGCCATCCCTGATAAATTAAAACTGTAATTATTGGGATCTCTTACTTTTGTGGATTACGGTTCAACAGAAAGAGAAAATATAAAAGAGACAAAATGTCAAAGGGGCACAACAAGTTGTAGTCACGTATATATTACGATCCATGTTTATTACTCTCACGCATTCCAATCTAGCGTAACAATACTAGGAGACATTTAAAAGGAGAAGAACAGTAGGAAGACAACTAACATAATAAGAAAGACTACTGGGAAGGCCAGACGTGAAACCAGGTCGATATTTCTATTGAGTCTGGTGCAGCCGGCTTTGTGCTCCATCTCTGGCTGCAATTGGATGGATAAGATGTAAAATTTGTAGAAAACAAAACCCACCTCCTTGGGTGCTCGCTGCAATTCCCTGTCTTCGTCGTGTACAGTGTGGGTAGTATGCAGCAGACCATTGGTGTAGCGCACACGCTGGTGAATTCCACAGCAGATCACTAGGAAGTACTCGAGGAAAGAGCAGAAGGTGATCAACACACACAACACCAGCCACACCACCATGGCTCTGGTGGGCGCAGACAGCAGGAGCTACACAAACAAATATACTTCATGCTAGTGTCAACATAGCCTACCAGAACAGCAACCAGAATGAAGAAAGGCACAGCAGCACTTATTGTTCGAGGCACAGACCAACTACCTGGAACAACTCCAGATTTATTCAACGAACACCTGTTCTGTTCATCAACCCAGCCCGAAAATAGCAATTACAAATTAGACCATATACTTCGTTCATATATTGAATACAGATCCATTGATCTATTGCATAAGATTTATGCTCAGCAATTTGAGGCGTAAAGTTTTTTAGATTAAGTGTAAGCCAGCACAATTCACCCGTGAACCGGCAGGTGCATCCCATGACTTCGTCTTGACCTAGACCCCTTCGGGGGTTTGAAGAGTTAAAGATGTGCGTGCTAAGCCTAAAAATATTTTTCCTGTTCGTTTTGGATGCTAAAACACCGGAGTTTTTGGGAAACACGGTATAAGAGAGCTCGGCCAGTTTACTTAGTGTTAGCCATGTAATGAAGTAATTGACTATACTAAAATTTAAAGCCTTGATTTACCATGAATCCAGAAGTGCAACCAAGACGCAACAACCCAAAATACTTTAGATATAAAAAAACGAAGATATAAGCGCAAAAATACCAGCAGAATGCAAGGAAAGAACACTTTCATGAAGGTACCCAAAGCACTACCTAAATATATAAAACATTGCTCATAGAAATGGCAAAAGATGGCCACCCAACCAACTCGTCAGGCTCAGAGCTTGCCAACGCTAGAGACCCGCCAATAAATAGACCTTGTCAGAAGAAAACTCGACAAGAGGCAAAACCCACCAGCAGCCGAAATCAGCAGGATAAAATCTTACAAGTCAACTGTCTCAAATAACAAAAGCAATACAAAAAATCTGTTGGTGAGTTTTTGGCTGGTTAGCTGGTTGCGTCCCAAAAATCAGTTTACCCTTGAATGTGAGAGACACATTCACACAAGAATAGACACCTAAAACAGACTTCACAACCAAATGAATAGGTAGTTGTGCATACCAACAGTGTAGTTGCCGACACAGTCACCTGCTGAAGCATCCAAGAAATAGTAAGCTGAGTTTTCATCCAACAGTTCAGTAGACACTTCAACAGGCAGCACATTTGGTGGGGAGTTAGCCCACAAGTATACAATGTCCTCGATTGGATAATTGTCTGAAAAAAAGACATGTTTGTTTGCCAGCCTTTAAAGGGAAGGAAACACCTTTAGCGAGTTCATGGCCCAAGTTTTCTTCTAAAATCACCTTTTTACACCTGGTTTCAGGGTTCACAGATCGCCAACAGGAATTTCCTGCTTGTTGACTTCAAAGTCTGCTTTACAAAAACAATAGTAAAAACTTTTGTATTTATAAGAAAGGTGTATTTTTCAAAAATTCTAATTTCAAACGACTGGTACTGCTCTTTGCTGTCAACTGATATCAAAAAAATCTATAATACAAAGGGTACACGATAAATTGCGGGTCGCCAAAATCGGGCCAGACGGAATTTCAAATCCGTCGTTTTTTGATATATTTTTTCTTGTTTTTTTACTTGTCCATTGCTCCTATGAGCCTGTTTGGTGTCTTTGAACCCAAAATGGCCAAAAAATGGGGCAAAACTGTCTCAAAAATACGAATTTGAAAATTCGTCTGTCCCGATTTTCTGCTACAATAGCTCTCAAGTTAGATAGTTGGCTAGGTCAGCCTAATTTTACCCCAATTGTAAAGCCCTTTTCAAATTTGATGACTCAGATCCAAAAATCTCAAGGATTCTGACTCGGCCAGAATTTACTGCAAAAGTTATTACTACAGGAATGATACTAAGTCATGTTAGAAAACGCAAATGATCTCAAGATTGGGGTAAAAAAACAAGAGGTAGGGCATAAAAGACGAAAATGAGAATTTTTAATTTTAGGACTCAAAAAAAACCAGCACTACTATGTCAGCATATAAAAATTGGTTTTCTCGTCTTAATCCACCCCAGGAAACACAAACTTATCAACAAAGACACTGAGACAAAAAGGTGTAAATGATGTTATTTTAGAAGAAGAAAAGGTTGTTTGCCAAAATCTCGCTTATGCTGTTCCCCTCCACCAAAGGAAACGTACAGCTTGAAAGTTTTAGCTTGAAAGTCTTTTTATCAAAAAGCATTCCTGACTGGGAATTGTCAACAGTGAGCGTCAAAGTTCGCCTGGAAATAGTTGAGATTCGTTGTGTTTTCACCATAGCAGCATGCTCTTTGCATTCCAAATACAACATGATTTTTTATAAACGCCCCATTGCGGTATATCACACAAAAATTTTGGTCCCGGCTTGCCACGACTCTTCAAAACGCCTAAACATATGATTTGTATAGGTCTCGCTTTTTTACAAGTTCTTCTAAAAGATCGGGTTTTTAGGCGGGTCTTTTGCCTATATTTTATTTAACTTATACAGTCGACTCTCGTTATAACGACTCACTAAGACCGACTGAAACAGGTTCGTTATAACGAGAGATGCTAAGATGTTCTTTTGTTTTAAACTTTTAAGTCGGTGTTTGGCAAACATGTCACCAAGTTGGTTGTACATCTGCAGTTTTCAGGAGTAGACATCTAAGACAAATGAAATTGTAAGAATTTTAGTAGTAAGCAAAGAAATGAAGATAAAATATATAAAAAACAAAATAAAAATGAAAAATATGGGTGTTTGGACCAGTGTTTTCCTAAATGAAATGAAATTTCATTTTAAATGGCTAAAATGAAATGACTTTAGAATGAAATGAAATTTGTTGGATAAAATGAAATGAAACTTATAATGAAATGAAATCTAAAAATGAAATGACGCAAAGTGAAATGAAATAGCTAAAGTGAAATGACTTCAAAATAAAATGAAATATCATTTCATTTTTCATTTCACTTTAGCTATTTCATTTAAACTAAAATGAAATTTCATTTTAGCTAAAGTGAAATGAAATTTCATTTAAGCCAGAAATCAAAGAAAACCTCTTCTGTTGGGTTTTCAACTCAACCTTAACCCAAAAAAATACCCATAATGTATGCCATTTGCAAAAAAAAACTCATGAAATAAAT
>BBSZ01014164.1:0-29487 GCA_000981365.1 Subanguina moxae
TACGCCCCTCATGTGGTTGGACAAGGAGCGGAAAAGGTAGTAGTCTGTTGGTGCAAGGTCGGGGGAGTATGGTGGGTGCTGAAGAACCTCCCAATTCAGCTCCTTGATGATGGTTTAGACGAATTTTGCAAAATGAGGTTGTCTTGGAGCAGGATGATTTGGCAAATCTTTTCTGCTGAAGTCTTTTCTGCCACCCAAGCTCCCAATTTTTGAGTGAATCCGATGGATCTGAGGGGGTTGCAGATTGTCTGTTGAGTAGAGCCCATCTTCTCGGCCAATTCCCTTTGGGTTTGACGCCCATCCTCCTCCAATAAGGTCCGAAGTTGGTCCTCGTCAAAGTTGGATGGCCTACCGGTGTGGGGGGGGGGTGTCTTGAAGGTCAAAATTGTCATTTTTTGAATTTACTATACTAGTACTGAGCTATTCTTTCTACATAGATACCTCTCCCTATCCTCTTGGCGGCTTTTTGACCCTTATGAACGGCGTCAAAAAAGCAGTTGTCGAAAGTGCTGTTTTTGGTCAGCGGAGTTGGCCATTTCAAAGTCCAACAAAATCGCGTAAAATTAGTGAAAATAAAAAACGACGATAACAATGTGATAGATGAGGCCGAGCGCTTTCAAATGCTATATTATGCTTTGCAATTTACCCAGGCAATCGTGGTGAGACAAGCAATCAAACAAAACCGCAAGAACTTATTTAACAAGTTGTCAATGACAAGTTGTCATTGACAACCCAATAAATGGATAGGTAAATTATCTTTTAGGCTTTCTAAATTAATCCTTTCAAGCATTTCTAATATGCTAAAATTGATTAGAAATATATTTTGCCTGGTAGACCAAGTTAGACAACGTCGTAATTGGTATTTTCAGGTTTTGGGAACTATACTTAGGTATACAATTAAGCTTTAGGCTGTGGGTAGGCCAACGTAGGATAGCCGGGACTCAGCTATACCCTGTTTTCACCTAAGTTCATTGGTCACGGCTAAATGTGATTTGGGACCGTAGGCGAGCTGAATTCGGGGCAAATTGTGTGTCGTCGGCAGCCCTGGTGTTTGTGCTAAATATACAATTGAATGATATTTAGCTGATTTTTTTGCCATCATCAACAAACCAATGAGTCAAGGTGGCAGTTCAGGAGGTCAATTCTTTCTAGTTTTTTGATTACTTTCCTTTTACTTTAAATTTAGGCCGTGGTCGACGTGCTCGCGCCATTATTGAGGATGATGCTGAGTCGACTGGAGAAAGCGTCGTAACTGAAAGCGCTATGACTGATCCGGTTGCCGCAGAAGATCGCGACGAGATTGCAGAATTGTTTGGAGATGAGCGCGAGCAATTTGAAGATGACGGAGAAGAAGGGGAAAATCTTTTTGATGACAACATGGAGAGGTATTTATATTTCATTTTCCTTCAACATGCAATCTTTTTCCAGGGATTATCAGGCCCAGCCTGAGCTAGACGTTTTGTCGGAATCCGGATTGGATGATGCCTCTGAATATAGTGAGATGTCTGTTGCAGCCCGACGTGCAGCCGAGCGTCTTATGGCAGAAAGGGACAATATGGCAATTGATGATGACCATGTAGCTTTCTTTTACATGTGAACATTTAGGCTTTAATCGATGCATTTTAGTTGTTTTATGAAGAGGGTGATGCAGATGATTTGACCGGGAGCTTGCGCAGACGTCGTCGTCGTGGTGCTCCCACTGAAGGTGCTGATTTGATTCCGTATTTACAATTGTATGTGTTTTTCATGTTTGTAGATATGTCAGTCGTTGCCGAAGAGATTGATGACGATATCCCCATCGACGTCCTTGAGAACACTCGCGACAGAACTGCTAAGTTAGTATCATATGGTCTGCAAATATATTTATTCAAACTTGTAGGGACCACGTCAGCGACGATGCAGTTGGGCGAGAAATTGAGCGAAGGTAAATTACTCTCTTTGTTCATTCATTGATGCTTTATTTAGATTTCGAAACTTTTTGCGAATGTTCAAGGATCCAGTTACCAAACAAAACAAGTATATTCTTGCTATCAAACAAATGGCTGCGGACAATCGAGAGTCTTTGGAAGTCGATTATGAAGATTTGTCTCATGAATGTAAGTCATTCAACTAAATTTTTGCGTACTTTCTAAACTTGGACATTTTAGCCGGCGATCAGAACATTGTCTACTTTCTGCCAGAAGCTCCGTCTGAAATTTTGAAGCGTTTGGACAAGGCTGCTACTACTGTCGTTACTGCCATGTTTCCGTGGTATAACCGTGTGACCGCTGAGATCAAGGTAAAAAGTTTCAATCAGAATTTTCTCCATTTCATTATTATAATTTTTAGGTCCGCATAAAAAATTTCGTTATCGAGGAAGACATTCGGATGTTGCGCCAGTTACACCTAAACATGCTTATCAAAACGACTGGTGTGGTGACTGTTACAACTGGAATTCTACCTCAATTGGCCATTATCAAATATGACTGCAAGGCTTGTTCTTTTGTGCTTGGTCCGTTTGTTCAGCGTCAAGATGAAGAAATGAAGCCGAGTACTTGCCCATCTTGTCAGAGCCGAGGTCCGTTTGAGCTGAATGTTGAGCAGGCAAGCATACTAAACTTTATTAGTTCTCTACTGTCATGGTTTTGACTTCTTTTTTCAGACTATTTATCACAATTATCAGCGCGTTACGATTCAAGAAAGTCCGAACTTGGTGGCTGCAGGACGTCTCCCGAGATCAAAGAATGTTATTTTACTAAGTGATCTGTGTGATACTTGCAAGCCAGGAGATGAAATTGTAACCAACTTCATTATTTAAGCTATTTTGTCTTATTGATGCGGTTTAATTTTAGGAGTTGACCGGGATTTATACAAACAGTTATGATGGCTCTCTGAATTCGAAGCAAGGTTTTCCTGTGTTCAGCACTGTGATCCTCGCAAACCGTTATTACTTTTTTGTTTCACCACACCGTAAAGCGTGAATTTTTTTATAGATATCGGAAAGAAAGACAGAATTGAATCTGAGTCATTGACGGACGAGGATACCAAAATTATTCAGGCGCTTTCTAAGGACTCTCAGATTGCACGACGTATTTTTGCCTCCATTGCGCCGACAATTTACGGTCATGATGATATCAAGCAAGCAATTGCCTTGGCCTTGTTCAGAGGAGAAAGCAAAAATCCGCAAGGAAAACACAATATTCGAGGTGGATTAATTGTTAAGTTCTGTAGTCAAAATTCTTAACTCCTTTAGAGTTTTAGGAGACATTAATGTTCTGCTTTGTGGAGATCCTGGTACTGCAAAGTCTCAATTCTTACGCTATATACGACATGTTGCTCCTCGCGCTATATTGACTACTGGTAATGAGCTCTCGATACTACTGTGCTGTAATTCCCCCTCCCTAAAAAAACTTGGGCTTTCTAGGTACATTGATCCCAAAAGAAGCACTTTTGAGCATTTTTAAAGGGATGAAGGGCCGTATAGGGAGGAGAATGGATAACTAAGGGGCCAATTTGTAAAGAGGACCTACTCAGGAAAAGAGAAGATTTTAAACATGGTTTTGCCAACTAGGCTCTACTGCATAATAAAGCACTAGCGATTTTCGAATGATTTTCTTTACAGGTATACATGTGTGCGCATCTTAAATTCAGGCCTCCGTCGCCACCGTAAGCGGGCGAAGGGAGCTCGAGAGTTAGAGATGCGCGTAGAGACTTACCTGCGAGATAAATCTGGGCAAGATTCATGTGAAATAATACGGTAGAGTCGTAAAATGTCTTAGTTCGATTTTTTCTCTTATGATCCAGTGGGGTTGAGCTCCATTATTGTCTCGCGAATTGTTTGTGTCTATCGAAAAGAATTTTCAGGGCAGGGGGCATCAGCTGTTGGTTTGACCGCTTACGTCCAGCGCCATCCTGTGACACGTGAATGGACTTTAGAGGCGGGGGCGATGGTTTTGGCCGATAAGGGGGTGTGTCTCATTGACGAATTCGACGTGAGTTTTATATTTACAATCTCTGCTGTTATTAGTTTGCCATAATGATACCATCAAAACTGTTTAGAAAATGACGGATCAGGACAGAACTTCCATTCACGAGGCTATGGAACAGCAGTCTATTTCCATCTCTAAGGTAAACAAGACTGCCTGGAAGACATGGGAAACGTATATTTTTTTAAAAACAAATCCTTTTCCTTGCATCACATAGAGACTCGGGCAAAATTTTGTCGAACAAAAATTTCGTCGCGCCAAAATTTTGTAGAAATTTCGTCGACAATTATTTCGTCGACAAATTTCGTTGATCAAAATTTCGTCAACAATTATTTCATCGACGATTATTTCGTCTCGACAAAAATTTCGTCGATAGTTTATAGTGAGGATATCTCTAAATTTTTTACAATTGACTACAGCTTTTTCTTTTGTACATATATGCCTTTTCTGACCTTCGCAGAGTACCTTACTCCAAGTATAAAATTTAACATTGTTTTGGTAACTGGGGCCCATCGCATAAAGAAACTCTGGTATGTAAGAAGGGTCTTTCGAGCGAAGGTACAAAAACTAAAAAATAGCCTACAAAACGGTTATTCACCCTTGTCAAACCTTCTTTAGAATACCCTAAGTAGTACAAAAAATGGTTTCGAAAGCCTGAAAGTAAGAAAAAAAATTCACACCAAGTGGACATCCACTTGGTTTGGTTGGTGGATGGCTGAAATCAAATACTGTATCACTTTGGTCATGGACACCCCAGAAATAACCATGATTCCCTTTGGATAATCCACCCCTTGAAAACCACATCTGATGCAGAAATAAAATCTAAAAACTCTTTTTGCCCAACTCCGGTGACCAAAACATGGTAAAATTTTCTAATATAACGTAGTATACCTTGGGGGACGAAAGATACCCATCAACTCGGTATAGGTAATATATGACGAAATTTTTTGTCGAGAAGAAATATTTGTCGACAAAATAATTGTCGACGAAATTTTTGTACGACGAAATATTTACACCGACCCATTACATATAATTCTGTTTGCATCAAATGTGGTTTTTCTCCTGTTTGATGTTCTTCTTTTCATTGCTTGTATTTGTTTTAAGTGTCAAGAGCAATGCAATCAAATTTTCAAAGCTCCTGTCTCCTGTTAGTGGTTTTGAGTTGTAACAATTGTGGAGTGATTCGGTTTTAGTAAATCGACTAGTTTGTCTGCTTTCAAGTAATTTTGACACCCTTCAGCTAATTAACCTTTAGAGAGATGAACCTTTAGATCTTTTTCTAAAAGACCCTTTGTTGTCTTTCACATCCTAACCTAAGTCTAAGACTTAGTTATTTTGATTAATAGTTTTGAATTAGTTTCCCTTCCTTTTGATTTTTCTAATGTTTTCGACCGCAAAGCGGCCAAAGGTCCTTTAAGAGTATACACTTTTTGGTACTTTTGCGTTTGGGTTATTAAGGCATCTTTCGAACTACACTAAGGCATGCAACTATGTCTTAGGCTTAGGGTAGGTTAGCCGAGACTCAGTTATGCCTTATTTCACCTACGTCTTGGCTACCAAGTGCATAATTACCCCACTCCTTTTTTTATTTCTTGGGTTCTGAAAAACTTATTTCCTGTGCTGATTAGAATACTCTAAAGTAGGTTTATACATGCCAAACTGTTATTATAGTGTTGTCACTGTTATCTTTGAAAACCATCTCTGATGCAAAAAGAAATATATCTGTTACAAAAAAGTATATCTAATGTGAGGAAAAGCATTACGCTTTTTTAGGCCGGCATTATTACTTCTTTGCAAGCAAGGTGCACTGTGATTGCAGCTGCCAATCCAATTGGTGGTAGATATGATTCTTCTCGAACATTCGCTGCCAATGTTGCTGTATGTGTTTGTAAATCTGCGGCAACGACATTCTAAAAAATAAATTTCAGCTCACGGAGCCAATTCTCAGTCGTTTCGACATTCTTTGCGTTGTTCGAGATCAGGCTGACCCTGTGGAGGATGATCGCCTCGCCGATTTTGTCATTAAGAGTCACATGAAAATGCACCCGGATGCTCAGTTGGCAACACAGGAGAATTTACAGGAAGAAGCTGATGCTGTGAGTTTTTGCTTTCATATCGTCTTGTGCTAACTTGCACTCGAATCCTCTCAAGCTGTAAAATTTCAGGTGCAATATGATTCCAAGACGGGATTGGAACTCATTTCGCAATCTGTTTTGCGCAAGTACATCATCTATGCGAGGGACAACATTCATCCAAAGTTGGAAATCTCCGACGAGCGAATTGCAAAGTTGTACGGAACCCTTCGTAAAGAATCTGAGGTATGTTTTTAGAATCCATATGTATTTGAGTGCAGTTTAAGTGCAGTGTGTTAATTTTTAGGAGACTGGTTCTGTTGCAATCACCATCAGAAACGTTGAGTCTATGCTTCGTATGGCGGAGGCACACGCTAAGTAAATTTTCATGTTTTTCTATAGTGGCCTCAAATTTTACTTCGCATTTTCAAAGAATGCACCTTCGAAGCTTTGTGACTGACGATGATGTCGCGGCAGCTACTCGAATCATGTTGCAATGCTTTATTAATACTCAGAAGGCATCTGTAATGCGGCAAATGACAAAAGTTGTTTTTGTCTCTTTTTTACACGCTATGTTTTTATTTACCTTTTTTTTCAGAGATTCCAACCGCAACTTAACTACAAGCGTGATAATAACGAGCTTCTCCTGTACATTCTCAAGCAGCTGGTTCATGATCAAATAGTCTTTGAGCGCTCTAGACACGGACAGGGGGCAGATGTTTCTACAGTGGCAGTTGATGAATCCGAGTTCGTTGAAAAGGTAATCGGGTGCTTTGAGCTCTCTGATGTCCCATAATTTGTAATTTTTTATAGGCTCACCAGCTTCGAATTGATAATGTGAAGCCGTTCTATAAGAGCAGACACTTCGTTTCATCGAGTTTTCACTATGATCCTCAAAGAAAGATGATTGTAAAATCCATTTTTTGAAGGAATTTAGTTGCTGTTCATCTTCCAACTTTATTTTCCAGTTCTTGAAAAAAAAAATATTTCGTTTGATTATCCCAATTAAAATGTTTGGTAGATGTTTGGTTTCTATGGTAACTGGACTGCTGGTTCACCCGGCTTGGTCATAAACTGTTTTGAAAATGAACGATTATGGCAAAAACTTTTTCTGGCGAGATAATGTTCTGGCAGGATTTTATTTTGGCAAAATTTAAGCTAGCGAAGGATGCGTCAAAATAAAATACTTGAGGGATAAACAATTGTATCTTCACTTTTGCTTTTTTATTCAGTGCGTATCATACTTTACGTTCACCTCAATTTTTTGTGATTTAATAACAAAAATTATATTTCTTTTTTGCTTTTTTTACGAAACGTTTGATTACATTTGATGAACGAGCCAATTCTTTTGCTACCTTTAAATTGCTCTATACAAACGTTTTAAATGCACTATTTTTTTATATTTTCAGTAACACTTAGTATGCAAAACAATAAACTACACTTAATATTATGATCACTCATTTTTCAAACTTTGTACGAAAAATTCTTTAATTCTCAAAACTTATATGATTATTCAATTGTGTTCTATGTTTTCAGCCGAGCTTTTTTGCGTGGTAATATCTATTTTACAAAAAATTAGAATTTTTGTGATTAAATCGCAAAAAATTGACACACTGTATTTGATTTTTCTGGCAAAAACTCGATTTTGACTTGATTAAGGGTTAGGAATTTTGACCAAAAATGAACGGAATCATTTTGACAACTTTGACTTTTTTTAAGTTTTTTTGACAGCCAGTTCTCCACGTCCATTTTGCCACATTTTTAAAAATGCAATTTTATCTCGAATGGAATCTTCGTAATTTTGAATTGTCATTTATGCATCAGCCGCAACTGTGGTGGACGATCTGTGGCACTTCGAGTTTTAAGCCCATTTTTGAATTTTATTGGGTTGTTAAATAAGCCAAATGAGTCAGTTTTCAAGGTCCTCCTCGTCGTCGAAGGTTATGCCCCTCATGTGGTTGGACAAAAATTGGAAAAGGTGGTAGTCTGTTGAAGCAAGGTTCGGGAGTAAGGTGGGTGTTGAAGAACCTCCCGATTCAACTCCTTGATGGTGGTTTGACGAGTTTTGCAAAATGGGGTCTGGCGTAGTCGTAGAGCAGGATGAACTGGCCTCTTCTGCCGGCTCTTTTCTGCTGAAGAGCCTCGTTTACCCGGTGCAACTGTCTTGAAGGTCAAAATTGCCATTTTTGAATTTGCCATACAAGTACTGAGCTGTACTTTCTGGCATAAATCCCTCTCCATACATTTCACAAATATCCCGAACCGCTGCGGCGGCTTTTTGGCCCTTATTAAAGGCGTCGAAAAGCAGGTGTTGAAAGTGCTGTTTTTGGTCGGTGGGGCTGGCCATTTCAAATCCTAAAAGTGGGGTAAAATTAGTGAAAATAAAAAAAGGACTATAACAATGTGATAGATGAGCTCTAACATTTTCGATTGCTATATTATGCTTTGCAATGTGCTCAGGAAAGCGTAGTGAGACAAGCAATCATACAAAAACGAAAAAATTTATTTAACAACCCGTGGAATAGTGTTTTTACACCATAAGAAATTGTGTTGTGTATAAAAGTTTTATAATAAAACTAGTGATTTCCGTACAATTATATAAATGAGATTCCAAGGTAGTCCACAGTTTCACGCAGACGAAGAGTGAACCACTCTTTTAAGCTGGTAAAAGATTGCCAGAAAAAACTTTTATTTAAAATTAGGCCGTATTTTATAGACCAACTGCAGATGATATGTCAAATTTCGATGAAGGACACCCAGTATCAGAAACCGATAGTTTGGGTTATCTTCTACAATCCCTGTTGAATGGCTATAATCCTGGTCTTGCTCCACAACCAGAGTTTACAATTGAGTTGCGTGATTGGGAGAAGAAGTTTCCTCAACTATCAGTAAATGGAAAGGCTTTGCTTTCACAAGCTAAGCATAGCAATTCAGTGAGGACAATTGTTGCACGGAAGTTAGTTTCTGAACATCTTTGGAAAGAGGTAAGTAGTTTAATTCAACTTTGGTTTTTATGGCGTATATATTTAATCAAATATTTCGGGTATTTCCTATGGCGTCCGAAATTCGTTCCCTTATTTCTTAAGCACTAAAAGAAAAATATGTTTCTCTCTCTAGCGTGCCATACATCGATTATGCATTAAAATTAAGGAAAAAAGTGTTCACCATATCCAAAATCATAACCGAAAATTTGCAGCAACAAAAGTATTTTCCCCTTTCCAATTTCACATTGCACTTTAGTGGTTTAGGCCCCTGAAATTGATCAAACAAGTGTTGTCCAAAGTTTAACAAAAAAAAAACTCACTCGGAAGAGATCATAGTAGTCGTCAGCCAGCTTCTCGAGTTTTTTAATCTCCGTATCAGCTAGAAACGATGGCTTTGCAAATCCTTGAATTTCGCCTAATATCCGAAGAGCAAGAGCAATCGGAGAATCATTCACAACTTCGGTCATCTTTACTGGCCGATCATTCGTGAGAAGTTTGCGCAAATGATTCCCTAAGCAATTTAAACATTATTTCGAAATAAGTACCGGCTATCTGTAAACTTTTAGGACCAAGCTCGTTTATCTGCCCGAGTAACTCGTAGATTTCTTCTAGCTTATTTACGAGTTCTTCATTTTTTTTTGTCACATTCTCGAGTATTCTGATGAGATCATGTCCCATCTTTGAATGATATACAAAGAACCGGAAATCACGTGGGCGAGCAGAGAGGATCTACTACCGGAAACATTATGATAGATTTGCACCTTCGGTTGAGATTTGTGCGATGTTGAGGACGGAGACTGGCGTTATCTTTGTTTAAAAAAAGTGAATGTCTAAAATTATCTCAACGAATAATAAAAAACTTGAAAATCCACGGAAGCCTCTGTTATTGATTCAATTGTTCTCGACGAAAAGTATCCCAGTAAACATTTCCCGACACCGTATATTTTGCCAAAAGCACCGTATTGCGCCAAAACCTTACATCAAATTGGATTTCAACTGTAAGAGTAGCGGTGCCTAACGTACTATTGGCACAAGTAGTTTTTGTCGCCACGAGATATACGTCAAACATATATATTTTAAAGAGTATTTATCTTAAGAGGGATGAGCCGACACACTAGCCGTGTTAACTACCTGATTAATTACCTGAATTTTTCATTTGCAAATAGTGCCGTTGGGGCGCAAAAGTCAAAATAATTAATTAATATATTTCATATATTAAAATATCAAAAATTTGGAAAAAGCATGGTCACCTACTTTAAGTCCTTATTTCAGATGCAAGCGACACTCGAAATTGGTAGCTCATCCAGTAGAGATTTGAAGAAAAAAGCTCAGGAGCCAAGAGCTTCGATACTTGGACAAAGCTGCACATTACCTCCTATCAAGCGCCCATGAAGTTTAATATTTTGGAAAAAGAGCGGAGATAATCAAGTTTTTAAAATTTGACGGGAGATTTAATTTAATCTAAGCCATTTCTTGATATCTATGTTTGCCAGCACCATTTCTTATCATTGTTTCAAAAATACGGTTGAGAAGGTTTTTTATGGATAAATAAACAGTTTTGCGCAATTTTCATAACCTCAAAACCAAAGAGATCAGTACAATGCAAAAGAATTTTAAATTTTCATCGGCGGTTGCTATCACCAGCTTGACCTCGGAGCAGGATAAATATTTGCTCTTTGATGTAATCCTTTCCTTTTGGCACATACACATGTCCACCATTCTCCAGAATCAAACAACTCAAATCAGCCAATCGGTCGATGAATTTGAACAGATCAGACACTAAACTTGGTAAAACGACAGTTGACCATGCTTTTTTTCCAAAACCTGTTATATTGTTAAATAAAAATGCTTATTTTTAAAAGAAAATTTTGGTGCTACTAGGATATAAATCCTTCTTATATCTATAACTCCCTGCCGCCTATAATATAACCCCCCTCCAAGAAATCGATTTTTCCAAAAGTGCCTAATAACGGCTGTACAAAGATTAGTACATGTAACACTCGAAAATGATATCACTGGCACTTTCTGACAAAAAAGTAATTGGCAAAATGCCAAATTGGACAAAAAGCTATTGAATTTTGCCGAACTGGTAAGATCTCCTCTTTGATCGCTTGCAATTCGTAATCTTTCTTGCTGTGTACTATAAAAAATTGAGTTGACTACATGTTTTAGATGCAATTTCTCAGCAAATTGTAATAAGCCTGCTTGGAATCGATAGAAGTTTGGCAATTCGTCGAAGAAGAGTGAATATGGTAGACGTGCAACAAATCGAACTACTTTTTAACGGTTTGAAATTTTACGAGACGTGTGTATATCTAGTTTCGAATTTACTAATCTTTGTACAGCCTCTAATAACCATTTTTATTTATAATTTATGCCAAACAACAAACAAAAAAAAACTATTTTGAAGGGGTTGAGGGCTGTATTAAGAAGGAAAGGCAAACGAAGAGGGCCACTTTGTAAAAGGGCTGCTCAACCATATTTTATTGGGAAGAAGGGTTGTATAAGGGAGGGGAAGGGACAAGGAAGGGGCCACTCTGTAGGAAAAGAGAAGATGCTGAACATAGTTTCCCTTACAGAGACCTACCGCATAAAGAAGCTCTGGTGTGCATATTTATCGAGTGATTTATGTCAGTATGGGTGCGTGCGCATCTCAACTCCAACCCGTGGTAAGGGGACGAAGGGGGCTTGTAAGTTAGAGATGCACGCACACATATACTTGTGAGATGAATCCGAGCAACACTCTTGAGAAATAAATGCATCTAGAAGCATTTTTTACCCTGCTTCAGTAGGGTAAACGGATAAATAATCGTTACAAAAAGTGGCCTCCTATTAGTGCCTTCCCCTCCCAACTCAGCCCTTATTCGCCTCTAAGTTACTAAGTTGGAATCTTTATGACAAAATTATTACTTAAAATAATTTCTAAACGCCAAGACTAGAAAACTTGGTTTTTTTTTGGGGGGGGGGTATATCCTAGTAGCGTCAAAATTTTTTCATTCTGAAAACTCTTAGTAGTCAAAATGTTCTCGAGAATCCGAATCTGAAAGTAGAATTGTGCAAAGTGGTTTGGTTGCCGAGATATGGCTGCAAGTAAGGTGGTCACTGTTCCGAAATTTCGGTATGCCAACTTTGATCATATCTCGGCAAGCAATTTTTGAGGCTAAAGTACAGTATTCCGCTTAGCTCAAAAATGACCGGAATCATGACACCTACCCTATAGTATAACTAAAGTTGGTTAAAATACAATATCAAGAGAAATTTATACTCTGAAAGATAATTTGTGAGTTCCATGGCTTCAACGCATTTCGGACAAGCATATTCATTGTCGCCAGGTATCAATTTCCACTCTCGCAAAGACTTTTCAATTGTTTCTACATCCGAACAAATAACATACAAGCAAACCAAATTAATCAGCATTGAATTACCAGGAAAAGGTAAAAAAAAGAGGATTTGAACATGGTTTTGTTAGCTTGGGCCTACCGCATAAAGAAACTCTGGTATGCATATACGTTTTATGCATCCAGAGTGACTTTCAAGTGATTTATGTCTCAGGTATATGTGTGTGTGTGCATCTCAACCCCAAGTCTCCTACGCCCCATATAGTGTACTCCTGCTCTTTTCGATATTTTGCTTTCAAATTCAGATTCCTGAGGACATTTTGACTACTTGGTGGCCTTAGAAATGTCCTTCAAAGATGGTTAGTTTTGTCCAAAAATATTAAAAATTTCGGAGAAAGTATGGCTAAATGTTGTTTTCACTAAAATGTTGCTTCTTTTTAAAACTTATTTCAAAATGGTTTTACCGTCATACTGGATGCATCGTACATCAGGATTTAGCTTCTAAATTTATGGAGACTTGTGCCAAAGCAAAGATAAAAACGAGAACAAATACTTTTAAGTGCTCTTCAAAAATTTTGCAGATGGCTTCCATACAATCTAGCTGAGACTCTGTAATCAAGCACAAATTAAAGCTTTGTTTCATCTTTTTAGAGTTCAGCATCAGAATCCTTACAATTTTTGACCTTAGAGACATCAGTCTCAAAATTGGAAAAATACATCGGAAATCGTGTTGGAAAATAGGCGGACCCAGTTGGAAACCACTAAACCTACATGAAGAAAAGTGTGCGCTGGTTCATAGCTAACCTACGCCGGTCCATCCCATAATTTTGTCGTGGCCATGTTTTCGTCGCGCCATGACTATACCCTGTCTCACCTAGGTTAAGCGCTTCACGACTAACGCGCGCTGGCCAACCCCAAGCCTAAGGCTTAGCTGTATGAAAGAGCGTTATTACTATTACACTTTGGTTTGTCTTGCAAGGAAGCTTCACAATTTTTCATATTTCTCCATGCACCAACCAAGTGGATATCCACTTGGTGTGATTTTTTTTCAGGCTCCAAAACCCTTTTTCCTGTACTAATTAAGGCATTCTAAAGCAGGTTTTACAGGGGTAAAATTACCGTTTTATAGGCTATTTTTTGACTTTTCGAAAAATTTTGACGTTATTTTGTCCGTGTCCGTCTCTTTTGTTATGATTTTCAGCTTTCGGTTAAAAAGATGTCAACAAAAGGTGTCAATCCAAATTATCAACTGACTCGATGTCGCTGAAAAAAAATTGAAAAAAAAAACCCTTTGCTTCATTCAAACACCTTTTTCTCCTACTTTTTCTAACAACGTGGATTAAGTTGATACCTTATTAAGAGAAGAAGCCTATACGTTGAAAAAAAAGTAAAAAGGTTATTAAAAAACCGCTGAGGTAATTAAGTTTTTAAAATGTGAAGAAGGAAGTTAGCTGGCCATAAAAAAAAATTACCATAGTCCGACCTGTAAATACAATAAATAAGATAACTGCATACTTCTAATCACCAAACGCACCATGTTCGGCTCTCAACCTTTGAGCTTGATTGAATCTAGAATGTTACTTTGATTGTTTAGACCAAGCAAAGAAAACAACCTACCAACAAAATTGTGTGGGACATTTTATTGTGTGTAGCACTGGATTTCCTAAAAAATTAAATAATTTACTTCTTTAGAGTAGACAGGCCGCAAACACTCAAGAATATAGATTGGGCTGAGAAACTCCGAGAAATTGGAGTTTGTGCTCTGTCTCATCCTCATGGTTTCGATGGAAGAGGACTAAACCCTAGGGATGGAAGCAAAAATCGGGTTTTAGACAATACACACCATATAAAATTGGGACATCAGACAAGTGGAATGGAAAAGACTTTTTCAAAATCAAGTCAGGGAAAAAGTTAGTCCTTTAATAAGCCTAGTATTTTGGTCTCCTGTTTATTTAAAAGATAACAGTGTGATAAGATACATCGGAAATAAGTCACAATTTTTTTATAACTTACGTACGTTGTAAGGAGAGGTGGTTATTGTAATGCTCTCACCTGTAGGTAATAAAAAAATTTCAAGGAATTAGTTAGAGCAGTTGACTTTCGGTTAATGAATAGTTTCGAAGGATTCGGTTAACCGGATGACAAATTAAAGTCATTTTAGGTTGTTTTTTGAATTTTAAAGTGTATTCTTCCTTTCGAATTTGTAAATGGGGTATTCAAAATATCTTCCACATCGAATGGCACCAAAAGCTTATCAAGATAGTTTGAAAGAAATCGAGTAGAAACAGGTTAACCAAAACTATTCATTAACCGAAAGTCAATTATCCCAGAATTAGTATCCAAATTTGAAAATAACATTTTATTCAAACAATTGCAGGTTGCAGCTATTACAAATTTTGGTTGCAACTATTACAAAGAAAATCCATTATGATGCCAAAAAAGTTAGAACAGACAATTGAAAATATCGGAAAAAATTTACAAAAATTTTCGGAACGGAATTTGAAATTAAAAAACATGGGAATTTCGAAACAAATGCGGACTTAATACACAATGTTTTCAAAAATTATATCTGTAAGGCCAGAATAAATTATTTTTTAAGATCTGCTAAGAAGCGTGAAGCTAAGAAGCTGCTAGGAAGCTCTTCACGTGAAAAGTATATGTTTGGCTGTGAAGCGGCTAAGAAAAAAAAAACGCCGAAACTCATTTTTGAACAATTTCTTATTACCGCTTGTTTTCAAAACGAAGCTTTGTCCTATGACGATCCTTTCTAATAATATTTGAGAAAGCCCAGTGCATTTTTGTAAGGGTTTGTAATGGTCCTAACGATTTTTAGACAATTTTGTTTGATTCGTGTGTAAATCATAATTCATAATTGTTTGTTGATTGCGTTTATGACTTAACAACTTTTCAGAAGGAATTTTGCACGATGGGACGTAAAAAGAAGAAGCAGTCTAAGCCTTGGTGTTGGTAAGTTCTGGTTTTTTTTGTTAGGCTTAGGACGAAAAAATGGTCTTTTTACCACACTTTTGAAAACAAAAGCTCCTTTTGAATTTCGTTGGAGGGTATAAAGCTACTACTTCTTCCTTTATAAAGCTTTTTGAATGCTTTTCAAAAAAAGCATCATGATTTCGTAAAGCTGGAAGTAGCAGCCCTGTGCAGGGTGTTTCAGAAGTTTTCATCACTTTTTAGGACCGCTGTTTTTTTATAAACTTTTTTTTTTTGGAAAGACGCTGGTTTCCATTCACCTCGGCATGCGTTGAAATCTTTTTTGATGTAGAAATTCAAAATTTGCCGTAGTCCCGCTGTGGATTTTAAAGTACTGAAAATATGATTTTTTCGGATCTACTTGGCGATAAGAGCAGCACCAAACTGTTGTATTCTCTCCAACCCTACGGCAAGCAGTGTAACTTTTTGTTTTCCCTCCCTTCAGACATGCACACCATACACCTGAGATACACCATGCATAAAACGGCCATATTATTACTTGCAATTATTACCCAGACCTTAATTCAGAAACTTGCACTGACTAAAATGGAGTGTGAATGTCTAGAGTGTGCCGTATAATTAGAGAGAATAGAAAATTTGGACGCGACTCGAATTGAATATAAAAAACGGTGGCGGGTATAAAGAGCAACGCAAAAAGAGCAACAGTATTAATTACCGTTTTGGAAGTTTATATAGATAAATGTGAGGCTGAAGACCAGTCTAAGAGCGCCTACCCTACGTGAAGTGTGCGGAAGGGCTCGCAGCCTCACATTCCGTTATAAAATTAAATTTGACACTTATTGCTCTTTTTGAGTTGCTCTTTTTACCGAACTCTTAAAAAACTCTTTCCAATAGCGTCTTAGAAAAAAAAAATTCATAGCCTTTCAGAGGTGTTACAAAATTATATTGGGAGCTGACTGTATTGTAACGTTGTAGAATTTCCGACTTCTACGCATAAGATATGTTGTCACTTTAGGTATTGCAACCGAGAGTTTGAAGATGAAAAGATTCTTATACAGCATCAGAAAGCGAAACACTTCAAGTGTCACATATGTGGCAAGAAGCTTTTTACTGGACCAGGACTTGCTATCCACTGTAGATCTTATTGTTACTCGTATAGAAAATGGAATAATTAACTGGCATTTAAGGTATGCAAGTGCACAAAGAGACGATTGACAAGATTCCTGCAGCTGTTCCCGGACGCGATTCAGTCGAAATCGAGGTTTACGGAATGGAAGGAATACCTCCAGACGAGGATGGACCGCCCAGTGCTAAGCAAACGAGGCCTGTTGCTACTTCATCTATTCCCACGCCGTCGTTTCCGCAGATGCCAGCGTTTGGCATGATGCCGCAAATGCCTTATGGGATGATGCCGCAAATGCCGTATGGTGTGTGACTTAATTAGGAAATACTAATACTTCCAAAATTTTAACTCCAAAACACAGGTATGTATCCGCAAATGCCAATGGGGGTTGGTGCAGTGCCAATGCCGCCTGGTGCGATGCCGCGAGGTCCAGTTCCTCAGATTCCGACAATGCCTGCTGCACTTCCGGCCCAGGTTCCAGCTTCTATTCCAATTCCGACGCCTCAAGTTCCGACGCCTCAAGTTCCTCCGCAGCAGCCACCAGCAATGTTTCCGGCCTATCAGAGCAAAAGTAGTCCAGTGGAGATCGCTAAACCCAAGGTAGTGGATGTGCCGTCAACAAGTGCGATAGCTCCTAAATCCCTCAGCTCAAGAACTAGGATCATTTGTCCGGACGAAAACGTTTCATTGGCAAGTTTTTATCAATGATTTTATTAGAAGAGAAGGGGTGTACAAGTCATGGACCACCCTTTTAGTTCTCAGGTACGATTCCGTTTGGCTGTATGTATTGGCTAATTTTATCTAGCTTGAAGCTTGTCCAGGTGAAATTTTAGCGCTAAAATCCGTTTTGATTGTTGAATAATTTATTTTGCCCTGATTTTAGCCCTGATAGTAGCCGGGAGAAAGGTTAATGATTTGTATTCCCTTTCATACACCTGGTTCACATAAGCAAGTTAAAATTGAGGTTTAAATGCAAGTGGAGATCCTTTAGAAAGTGCGCCTAAAGAATGGAGACACATATAACAGTGATTTAACAATATTGCGCTTTAAAAGCGTATTAAAGTGATTTATTTATTTGCCGGATAGGTCATACACCCATTTGGAAGATGGTAGTGAGTGGGTAGTTCGTCTAAGTGGGAGTCTCCCACTCAGATGAATGAAAACCGTCAACAAAAAACAAAATTAAATTTAAACGTTATAATCGTGGTCACGTTTATGGGGCGCACTTTTTATAGAAGAACTCTGCGAGTTGACTCTGACTTTCGTTTTGAAATGTTCTGAAAGGAAAGTCAAGATCTAAATTGCATGTTAGACACTCATTCACTTTGCCCTTGTGCATATGAACGAAGTGTAAGTTGAATTCCGTGAGTGAAGGGGGTTTCATTATTTCTTTTTAGGAAGAACGTATGGCACTTCGATACAAGAATCTAAATCACCGCAATGTTCATTATTTAAATCGTTGATTTGGTTAGATTCCAATTGTGATTGTTGGTGAGTTCTGCTAATCTTAGCTGTATGTTCTTTTGTTGGTATAAAAATGGACTTTTGGGTTCTTGTTTTTCTTTAGCGCAGGTTGGCCGAATTTAATTAAATTTTTTAAACATGACTGTTCGTTAGACATCTTATTTAAACTTTAAAAATTTACTGCAAAAGTGCTTTTCTGTATAGGTAGGCGAATAGCTACAGGTACGTCTTGTTCCAATTGACAATATGTTCGACCCTTTTATTTATTATGTCTTTTCTTTCAAAACAATTAGAATACTAAAAATCTGCGAGACAGAAGCAAATTTGGAAGCTATATCTACAGAATGGATGAGCTATATCAACAGAATGTTTGTTTTTCAAAGTTTTGTGGAAATGTTTATTTTTCCTGGCTACCTCTGAATCTGACTTTAAAAGTGGGGTCGCTTTATTGCTGATTTTAATCAGCTCTTATTTTCAGTTGTGCAGACCCATTCCTCAAGTTCGTCGTGAAAGGAAAGAATCGCCCGCTTATTAACTCCTGCGAATGTGCGTTTCTCAACAATCAAGTATGTGTTCAAAAGTTTGGTTGTTTTAACCCGTTTTTATGTATATCAAATGTGTCCAATGAGTACCACTACAGCAAATAAAGGAATAAAAAAATTTGAAAACAATCTAAAAGGCAAAACACCAACAACATTGTACAGAAATAGAAAATCACCCCGAAAATTAAACCACAGATACTGAGCTACTATTTTTTCATTTGAAAGGAGTGTAAATTCAACGGAAGCCTATCTGCCTTCCACTATTCGTCCAGGAAGGAGATTGTGCTGCCAGCATTTTTCTTCAGAAGTCTTTTATACTGTCTGTATTTGCCTGAGTTTGCTTGCCTGTCTTTGTCTTCCAAGTCTTTGGCTTCTTTCCACTGGTCGAACTCCGATTTCTTCCACAATTCTTTCGACATGTAGTCACTAATGGTCTTTTCGCCGAGTGCCTATGTACAATTTTAATTAGAAAAATGTACAGATCTGAATCGCAAAAATCTCACCAAGAATTGATCGGAGTTGATCTTCAGGTATTTCTGAAATTGAAAACCTCAACTAAAATTTTCTTTTAGATCAAAAGTTCACCTGGATGAGATACAGTTTGGCTTCTTCGTCATATTCTTGCTTTTGAATCCAATATTTTTTTGCCCAAACTGCCCACCAAGCCAAATAACGGAATATAATCAGGGGTAGAGTGATTATTTGCCACGCAAGAGTATCGTATATGGTCTGCTTTTTGTAGCCACCACTAATGTTAATATTCTCCTCTATAATGCTGCTGATAATCACCTCAGGGTCACTGCCATTCTTCTGCTTCTTCTTTATCTTTCCCATTTTGTCAAACTCGACTACACCCCTTTGTCGAGCGATCTCAATGGCCATATTGCGGAATTTTATTTGCTCCTTGGCGTACTTCATTGCTTCAGCATGTTTTTGTACACCACTCAGGTACTGAAATTAAATGTGATTGGAAAACACTAATATCCCTATAGTTGAAAAAACTACTTGGAAGACGGAAATGAGTAGAATAGCAACAAGAATAACATACTTGACATCAACCTTTGGTGTGGCACGCATTCGGTAGTACTAAATTGGCAACATTTAGGGAAAGTAAAAAAATTATCCTAGAGTGTTGAATACCTGATAATAATTGTAATACCTCTCCTCTGGATTATCAAGGTAGTAGTCGTAATATGCCCTTGTCTCATCATCTTTTAATGTCTCATAGGCTGTGGCAATTAATCGAAATTTTTTTTCCGACTCCTCCACTAGTTGTGGGTCTTTGACTCTGTCTGGATGATACTGTCTTGCCAACTTTCGATAAATTTTTGACAATTCTGACTTGTTAAAGGCCTCTCTTTCCACACCAAGCACTAAAAACTTAAAACCCTTACATGTGCAGTGGCGGAGATAGAAATGGGGACATTTAAGAAAAATGAAATTTTCGTAATAACGTAGAAGGTGCAGCTGCGGGAAGTTTGTAAATACATCTTTAAAGCTAATCTAATGCGTTACATAATGGCGCTAGCAGATTTTGTAAAAGCTAAACTCTGATTTTTAAGATATGACAAAGAGTTTATACACCACTCGATTTTTTAAGCAAATTATAAGTAGGAACACTTCTGTTAATTATCTTGTTTGTAGTTTTTTTGATTAAGTGACCTTTTAAGTTTAGAATTACTAAAATAGGTTTAAAACAACATATAAAGCCAGAAGAACGTGGGAAAATTTGTTGCGTACAGATTAAAGGGAATTCGGTTTGGGAAATAACAATAGTGATGAAGTAGACGCTGTTCAACAAGCAATGAAGCATATTCAATCAATAAGAAAATGGCAAAACAATGATCGCAAAACAGCATCAAAGGAATACAGCTATCAGGATGGATAGAATCGCGCATTGTGTCCCAGAGATGTACATTAAATTTTAGGTTCCTTGTTATCTTTTTTTATGTGCAAGACCGATCGTCATAAACCGCTGTTGATGTGCACGCCAAAATTGTAGACCAATTGGGAAAACCAATCTTTATTTGAAAAAATGCAGTTGCAACTTAATGAATAACTTTATTGGGAAGAATGGCAAGAAAAAAGTCCTTGATTAACAAAAAGAATCAGGAGAGGATGGCGCTTGCTAAGAAATATGAGGGCTGATCGTTTGAGCAGATCAACGTACAGAAAAGCATTAGATAATGTCATGACGCAAATGCATATACTTTTAGTAGTCAAAAATACTTTTTACTGATAAATCAAACTGATGATCCGGCACCCATTGTTGAAAAATAAGTTTTGAGGTAAAAAAATGGTCGGATCCAGCGGTGGGCCCACCATTTTGGCGTGCTGAATAACCGAGAGTTGACTGTATCTTATGATAGAAGATGCATCAAAATGTCTGCGCCAACGAGATTTTGCATGGCGTAGGAATCTTGCTGAGTTGAAGACTGCGGTTACAGAAGCTTGAGCTTCAATTTCAATCGTCCTTTGCGTCCGTCTTATTAAATTAATACCCAGCAGATGTAACTTATCACTGATAAGAAAAAGCAGGGTTTTTAACAAACTATTAGTCATCTTGATGCCATTTTGTTGTGATATTGAATAAACAGAAGTGTCATTACTTTTAATTCGCTTAAAAAATCGACTGGTGTGTAAACTCGTTGTCATATTTGAAATAAAAGTTTAGCGATTAGAACATCTACAAGCGCATTATATAGCTTATTAAATAAGCTCTAAATAACCTATTAACAACTTTCCCGACAAAATAAAGTTTGATACTAGGATTCTAATTTTCCAAACTCTTATTAAGTGTCCTTATTTATATTCCGCCATTGTATGTCACTAATAAGGACTCTGCGCGAAAAGGCTTGTATGTTTAAAAAAATTACCTTGATAACACGTGTCAAGACCACAATAAAGACCTAAATTACGCTTTAAATATTTTTGTTTTCGTACTTTAATAAAGATAGCGAACCTGGAGCAAGGCCAATTCCCATACATACACTCATAAGTTGAAAAAAAAGAAATAGCAATAGAGACAACATAGGTGACATTTTTTACGATAATATTCTTTCTTCTTTCACGATTACAATAAACAATTAGTGAATTTATGTGAAATTTAACGAAAATAAGAGCTAAAAGACGATAGCTACAACAAATAAATTTTTATTGGAATAGAAGCCAGAGGTGTGTTGGTTAAAAAGCTCAATTTCTGAAATATGCTTGCATTACACCGTAGGACTCTGCGCGAAAAGGCTTGTGTGGATCATGTCTTCGTGGCCTGTAAAAAATCTAGTTCAGAAATATTGCCCGGATAAATGTACAGAAAAGCATCTAGAAAATATCGAATGTCAAGGAAAACATTGAGAGGAAAAGAAATATTCTTTTTTATGGAAGATTTGGAAAGGTATCGTAGTTCTGCACAATTCGTCACAAGACATTTTATTTGTAGTTCAAATTCTGCAGAAGGGATAGTGCTCTTTTGGCATTCTGTTTTTTGGGATTTCATTAGCAGAAATTCTCTGTGCAATAATTTTTCATTGCTGACGTTTTTACACTTTTTCGTTTTTTTTGTTTTATCAAACTTTCTCGTTCCTATCTAGTCATATTGATTCTTTAGTATTATGATAGCCTAGTTTTCATCACCTCTTTGGCAAAGTTGGTCTTTTTTATTTCAGTGAAATCATGGCTCAAGCAATTACGAAGAAGAGAAAGGCCGTCCAAGATGGAATTTTTAAGGCTGAACTGAACAACTTTCTGATGAAGGAGCTTGCCGAAGATGGTTATTCTGGAGTTGAGGTCCGCCGAGCTCCGTCTCGTACTGAAGTGATCATCATGGCCACTCGCACTCAAAATGTACTTGGTGAGCGTGGAAAGCGTATTCGTGAACTGACAGCTGTGGTGCAGAAGCGTTTTGGGTTTAACGTTGGGCAAGTCGAGGTAGATTTCTGTCTTGCAGTTAACTCACATTGTCTCATTTTGCGTTAAAAAATCCTTTACTTTAGCTCTTTAATTTTAGTTGTACGCTGAGAAGGTATCCAGCCGTGGACTTTGTGCTGTTGCCCAGTGTGAGTCTTTGCGCTATAAGTTGGTTGGTGGTCTTGCTGTCCGTCGTGCTTGTTATGGTGTGCTCCGTTTCATTATGGAATCCCAGGCCAGGGGTTGCGAAATTATTGTCTCTGGAAAGCTCCGTGGGCAGCGTGCTAAGGCAATGAAGTTCGTCGATGGTGTGATGATTCACTCTGGTGACCCTGTGAACCACTACATTCAACAGGCAGTTCGTCACGTGCAGTTGCGTCAAGGTATACTTTTATGTGGCATTCAGTTTGGGAAGTAGTCTGCAACAGTGTTTCCAATAATCAGAAGCAGAATGAAAGGCAGAATGAAAATTTGAAATTTTCAAAATCAGAATTTGTTTTTGACTCTCATTCTGCATTTGAATGCTTACTTTCTGATATCAAAAAAAAAGTAGACGTTCAAATGCAGAGTGAGAGTCAGAAACAAATTCTGATTTTGAAAATTTCAAATTTTCATTCTGCTTCTGATTATTTGAAACACTGGTCTCCGACCTCGTTTTCGAGATAATCATTTTGTCATTTTTTTAGGGGTTTTGGGCATTAAAGTGAAAATCATGTTGCCGCACGATCCTAAAGGACAAATTGGACCGCGTAACCCATTGCCAGACCACATCGAGATCAAAGAGCCTGATGACAAGCCAAACCCGGCACAGCCTTATAGTGAGCATCGTGAGCAGCCGGTTCCGCCTCAGCCTATTCCACAGCAACAAGTGCCAATTCAGGCTGCGTATTAAGCTGTTTTTGTTGACAATAAATTCATTTGTTCCTTGCTGATGAGCTGTAAACCAATAAAGCGTTGTTATTGAACCGTTGTCCGTTTTATCTAATTTATCTTTTGGAATTATTCCGTGCGTATGGGGCTGCGCTGTATTTACGAGCTTTTAAACATTAAGGTGGAGGTTTTTTTTAAATTTTTTCCACTTACTAATGCTGAGGTTGAAGGGTTGTGGTGATTATGATTAAAAACCACCTTTATGTGTTGTTAGTAGAGCACCCCTTTCGTCATAAAGTCCGGTGGATAACAATCTTTTAGGACTTAACCAACTCAATAATTCGGTTAAAATTATTGGTCACATCCAGAGCTACATTTTGAGTATGGTGTCGTTAGCGAAGCCCCGAAAATTGTTGACCTACGAACACCGCTACCCAGGGGGCTGCCCGATTAATATAGTATATTGGGTATGTTTCTAGTGTAATCATTTTTGTTAATCGTGAACTATAGTTTGTAACTGCTGTTCATACTATGCAAGGTATCTTCAGCATTAACTGATGGCAGTTATTTGAGTGGTCCTTTTTTCTTTTGTCATCGTTGTATTTGAAAATGGATTAAGTGCTAATTATTTTTCTTCATTTACATCGAGGTTGTGTGTGCATTCCCTCAAAAATCAATCTCTCTTCGCACGGTTTTGTTTGTTATTCAATAAAAGTGAGTGGTAAAGTGTTTGAAAAGTGTCTCCTTGATGATGTGGCTTGTTTTTCAATTATCATTTATTTTTTAGATACGATGCAGTGCTGAGTGGAGTCGATCTTATTGTACATATAGTCAAGTTAGCTTGTCTGATTGTGTTCTTGTTGTGATCAATAATTGCTCTTAAACAATGAAAGCTCTTATTTTGGCTGGTGGGTTCGGCACTAGACTTCGCCCGTTGACTCTCACACAAGCTAAACCATTAGTTGAATTTGCTAATAAACCAATGGTTATGCACCAAATGGAAGCCTTGGCTGCGGTTGGAGTTGGTATATTATTCCACACATTTCTTGTCATTAGTAAATAATCGAATACGTTCGTTCAGACACTGTTATCCTTGCTGTAAATGAAAAGCTGGAGGAAGTTTTAAAAAAAGAAATGAATCAACATGAAATCAGAATCGGAATAAAGGTAATTGTATTTGTTTGGTTCAATAGTTATTTTACCGCTACCTCTCTAGATCTTGTTTTCCTCTGAAACTGAACCGCTAGGCACTGCCGGTATAAAGATTCCGTTGTCTTCTTACTTGTTTGATCCAAGCTGAATTAAGGCCCACTTTCGCTTGCGAGAAAGCTGCTGGAAGGTGATGAACCATTCTTCGTTCTCAATTCGGACGTTATTTGTGAGTTTCCATTCTCCGACATGATGGCCTTTCACAAATCACACGGAAAGGAGGGAACTATTGCTGTGACAAAAGTGGAAGAACCGAGGTATTATTGACAATTTGCATGTGCGCAAAATATAATTTCCTTCTGTTTAGCAAGTATGGCGTGGTGGTCTACGATGAAGATAAAGGACTGATTCATGAATTTGTTGAGAAACCACAGGAGTATGTTGGAAATAAAATCAATGCTGGGATGTACATTCTAAACTCTTCTGTTTTGAATTACATTCCTCAAGGTCCTTGCTCCATTGAAAAAGAGGTCTTCCCTGCTATGGTGGAGTCAAATAACTTATATGCTTTTGCCTTTCCTGGTTTTTGGATGGATGTAGGTCAGCCAAAAGATTACCTCAAAGGTATAGCCTTCCATTTTAGGGCAAACTACTTCTATTTTTTTGCAGGTAGCCGGCTTTATTTAGCTCATCATAGCAAGTTGGGAGAATATTCGGAAGTGAAATTATCTGTTGGTCAAAATATCATTCCGCCTGTTCTAATTGACAAATCTGCATGTATTGGAAATGGAGTGGTAATTTTTTTTTGAGGCTGTGACAGCAAGATGTTATTACACTCTTTAACTTTAAGACTATTGGCCCAAATGTGGTAATTGGTGGTAATGTTTGTATAGAAGATGGTGTCAGGGTTCAAAATTCGACTATTCTCTCTGATACGACCATCCGCAATCATTCTTTCATCAATTCCAGCATTATTGGTAATCTTTTTTCTCTTAAAAGCGCATGAACTAAGCTCTCTGCATGATTTTTCAGGACGAAAATGCTCTATCGGTAGGCGTTTTTAATTTTTTTTGCAAAATTGCCAATTTTTTTGGTGATTTTAGGACGTTGGGTTCGAATCGAAAATGAGTGCGTGATTGGCGAAGATGTTGTGGTGAAGGATGAGTTGTATCTCAACGGAGCTCAAGTTCTGCCTCACAAGTCTATTGCTAACAGTGTGCCGGAGCCTGTCATCATTATGTGATGGCTCAATCTCAATGAAAACGCCAAAGATGTGCAAAAGATACAAATTCTCTTAGAACGGGATACTTTTTGTAAAATAATTTATGGAATTCTTCTAGCTTAGACTCTGCTAATACGATACTGATTTTCCTCTCTTGAATTATATAGTTAATTTATTGATTTCGGGGAGGGGGTATTTGGGCTCAATCCTTTTTTGTGCGACTGTGTGTAATAGTATTGGGTAAGTGCCAATTACTTTTTTAAAGCAGATTTATAGCTGCCTGTCTCCTTTTCATTCTGAACCTTTCGAGAATTTAGCCAAATTCTTATTAAATCATTCTACAGTAATTTTGGACCTACTTGCCTTTACACGGCTTAAATATACTGATGTGATTAAGATTTTTACTATTTTGCCTTGTACTCTCTATCAAAATGGTTTTGGTAAAGACCTTCTACAGTTACTTTTTTCGTATCACTTTTGTTTTGTGAAGACCTCATACCTTATGCTTTTACATCAACTTCACTGCTTTAATGGATCTCATGCAGTTTTGTAGATCTATTTAATTCTTATTTTTCTGAAAGATAGCCAAAAAATCAAAAAAGGAAAAGAAAAAAATTTAAACCGAACAAGGTATTAAAAAATTTAGCTGTACAGAAAGGTCTTTCTTAAAATAATTGAAATCTTTTTGCAAACTCTAACTTATAAATGTTATTTATCATTTTACGTTGTTGCTGTTGTTTTCAATAATGGTCATTCACTTATGCATAAAATAAGTGGTTGGATTCTTGAAATAAATCAATATTAGTTAAAAATTTATTGTTCTTGCACACACAATAGTTGCATTTTTCTAAATGATCTCGAGAAGTTGCATCTTACACATTTAAAACTGATAGCAGTGGATGTCGTCGAATGGAACAGAGGAAGAAAGCGAAAGATGGCTAGATATAGACGACAATTTGTCTATCCCTACACAAACTGTTGATGAAATTCTTGCAGAAGTAGTTGAATTATGTTTTTTTATAAATAAACAGCTTGGATTTGTTTTCAGAGAAATGATTTGCTCGATGAGGAATTGAGTGGGTTTGAAGACGATGACTCCTTTTTGTTCACCTTGGATAGAGCTAGTCCTCATTCGATGGTGCCTATTTCTTACAAGTTGGGATCACCAATTAGTGTGAAAAAAGAAGGTGAGTTTATCTGCAGTATGTGGGTTGGGCTGTTATTTGACGAAAGGTGTGACGAAGGGTATAACAACGACTCGCTACAAATTATGACTCGCTACATCGACTCGCTACACTTGCGACTCGCTACATTGACTCGCTACACTTGCGACTCGCTACATTGACTCGCTACACTTGCGACTCGCTACATTGACTCGCTACACTTGCGACTCGCTACATTGACTCGCTACACTTGCGACTCGCTACATTGACTCGCTACACTTACGACTCGCTACATTGACTCGCTACACTTACGACTCGCTACATTGACTCGCTACACTTACGACTCGCTACATCGACTCGCTACACTTTTTAAGAAAGACTCTTTAAAGTACAAGGAAATAGTATTTATTAATCATTAACTCTTCTTTTTTCCGCCGCTTAAGTTTATCATATAATTTAGTTGTTGTTATGGCTAACGTGGAAAAAGTTCACTCGCAGAGAATTGGAGTAAGATCAGCGCCTATAACATACGCTGAAGACAGGCGGGGATGTTATGTTTGGACTAAGGCCGGAAGATCGACTGTGAGAGACGGGATCAAATATGCTTACTTCAACTGTTCCGGATGTCGTACAAGAAAACAATCAGATATGCTTTTCTGTCGCTAGAGTAAGGATTGATTGCAAAATTGCTCAGGAGTCGAATGTTCTAGATCGAGGCAATCTTTAATATAAAATCAAAGTAATCTGTATATTTTGTATGTTTAGATTTCCTCGAAATTCGCAATGCGACCATTGGTAACGTGGTAGCGACGGAGGGTGCTCTTTATCGTGCTAAGCGAAAAAAATATCCAAATGTAAGCACCTTCAAAGAATTTATGTCTGTGGAAAACCGAGCGATGAGGCTAACTCTGCGTGGTGCCGAAGCAAGAACCGGCCAAGAACATTTCAATGAAATGCTGCTTCTATATGGTGGTATGATCTTTGTTTATGATTTTGTAGGTTTTTGCAAAATATGATGTTCTTTAACGTTTAGACGATGACATGCTCATTTTTTCTTCCTCTCATCAACTGAACCTTCTCAAAAACTGTACCCATATCATTTCGGATGGTACTTTTAAATATGCGCCAAAGGGAACCAAGCAAATCTACAGAATTTTTGGTCTAATACGCGGAACACATTCCACTCCATTGGTCACTGTCTTGCTAAAAAGAAAAACGACGGAAATTTACAGGCGCATGTGGGAAAAAGGTTAGATTTGTAGGATTTTGACAAAGATACAATTAGCATGTGTAATTAAAGCTTCAAAATGTTGGTTTTTTTTGAACCAAATCTCTTCGAATGAAATTGAAGCTTCGAAATTTTCGAAACTTTGCCAATCCTATAGATTTGGATGTTTTAGTAAAAGAGGCACTGTCAAATCGAGGCGTCATTAATTCTATTCGCTATGCAAACTTTGATGCAGAAATTGCGGCGTATTCGTCTTTTGCAGAAGTGTTTCCTGGAGTGAGTGTGAAACTGTGCTCGTTTCACGTGAAGCAAGGTCTCTACCGAAAGGTGCTTATTTACTTTTGTCCTAGTTGTTAAATTATAGATATTAGGTGCAGAATATTGGTCTTTCATCAGAATACGAGCAAAATGAACATGTCCAAAAAATTGTTAGAATGATTGGCGCTTTGCAAATCACGCCTATGCTCGAATGGGTCAGCTGTCTTCACTTGATTCGAGGGAAAATCGCCGCTGCGGATTTCACGCTATGCGTTAAAAACAAATTGGAAGAACTTCTCCAATATTTTGAGTAAGCCTTTTTCTTTTTAGCACTACCTAATACTAGGATTATTAACCTTTTGCGTCAGAAATACGTGGATTTCACGCGGTGAAATTTTGTGCTTGTTTGGATACGAAGGTCCTCGTACTACAAATCATGCAGAAAGCTATCACAGCAAGCAGCGTCTTCATTTTCTCTTTATTCGAAGTTAGGTCATTGGGCAGTCGCTTTCAAACAGGTTTGATTCAACGGTGGAACGATACAAAAACACTAAAAACTTGGTTTAGCTCACACATACTGAAGAGTTAGATGCTATGAATGTTTATGAGGGACGCGAGCCACCAAGAAGGCAGACAGTCGATTACGCAGAAATTACTAGAAGTTTGCTTGAGGCAAAGGTATTTGCTTTTAGTGATTTCTTTGATTTACGCATTCTCAATTTTTAAAGGATAGACTCTTGGAGTTTTTGTCGAGTGAGGATGGACTATTGCGCACGGGACGCTACGAGCGCAAGATTAGCAAGTATCTTTCGCGCGTTGGCCGCTTAATGGGTATCAGCTCTGCCGAATTTAGGTATGTTTTTGGCTTACCGTTTGAATACTTTACCTTTTTCTTTTTTAGGGAAGTTCTTAACGAAGATGAGGAAGAAGACAGTTTGCATGACGAAATAAATCACGCGCAGTTGTCAGATGAAATAGAAGAGAATCAAGTAGAAAATCCGGCTAATATTCCTTTGTTTTGATTGAATTTTATAAATTATTTGTTTGTTCTGAACTTCTTTGTTTTGTCTTTGCAATAAAAAAAAAGTGTAAAAGCACTAAAATTTTTAGCACTAAAATCTAAATTATATTTCCTTGTACTTTAAAGAGTCTTTCTTTAAAAGTGTAGCGAGTCGATGTAGCGAGTCGTAAGTGTAGCGAGTCGATGTAGCGAGTCGCAAGTGTAGCGAGTCAATGTAGCGAGTCGCAAGTGTAGCG